>VWYH01006161.1:0-59947 GCA_013399365.1 Pampusana beccarii | reverse complement strand
ACCAGTGGAGTTTTGCATTTTTGAGTTTATTTCAATTAATTTACATTTTTTTTTTTTTTTTTTTTTTTATCTTGCTCCTAGCAGAATTGGTAGACTGAATATTACACTACAGATCAAGTATTGTAGAGTAGCAGAGTGAAAAGGAGTCTACAGCCTCTAGAAATTATTCCCAGCCTAGCGTGGGCCCTGTAGGATGGACTGCTCCACTGAATAGTTGTTAGGTATTCTGCTACATAATGGGAATATCTGCTCCAGGTTACTAAATAACCCTAGGAATCTAGAAGATATTAGAAACAAGGAAGAAATTCTTCACCATGCATGTGGTGAGACACTGGAGCAGGCCGCCCAAAGAAGTTGTGGATTTCCCATCCCTGGAAGTATTCAAGGCCAGGTTGGAATGAAGCTTTGAGCAACCTGGCCTAAGTGGAATGTGCCCATGGCAGGGGGGTTGCAACTAGATGATTTTGTAGGTCCCTCCCAGCTCAAACCATTCTACGAATCTATGATTCTCTGAATATGACGTTTGCTGCCTATGGTGGGCACTGGGACACCAAATATGTCCAAGGACGTCTGTGCTGTTGAGGAAGCAATCAGCAACTAAACAGACACACAGACATCTTCACTGATGAAACATCAAGTTCCTGTGGGGCTAAGGTGGCAGCTATGAAGACATTCCCAGAAAGTACGTTTTAGTTTTAATCTTCATTGATGGGCATCAGAGCTCATATGTCTGATTTGATGGGATAGCTCTTCCAAACAAGAGTTAGGCATGGGATTTGCCTTTACTTCAGGGTGTTGTAGATAAGTACAGGTTAGGCAGCCTTGGTGTCTTCCTAACAACAGGGCAGAGAAAAGGACACAAGAGAAAATTTAACTGATTTGTTTTAGAAGTCTGTGTCAAGCTAAGTTGATTTACCTCTCCTCAATATTTAAAGCAAGAAAATAATCTAGACATGACTAAACATAGGTTTAGTACCATCTGAGGTGCCCTAAGGGGTCTATAATTCCTAAGCAGGGCTGGAAGATATGACATACGTTCTACTATTAAAAATGAAAGCTATTACTGAAAATGCAGCCTTTCCTCTAGGCTCTGTCAAATACGAGTGTGAGGTGTCCTTTCTTCATAGAATCATATCTACTCATGAAATCAACTTGCTTTACACATTGTCACACGATTGTAACCAAAAGGTTTATTATTTCACCACAAGGGTTGTCAGGCATTGGAACAGTCTGTCCAGGGAAGTCGTTGAGTCACCATCCCTGGAGGTGTTTAAAAGATGTGTAGATGTGGTGCTCAGGGTTTAGTGGCTTAGTGGTGAACTTGGCAGTGTCAGGGTAATGACTGGGCTCGTTCTTAACTGTCTTTTCCAACTTAAAAACTCCTGTGATTCTATGACTTGTTTCCTTAGTGAGCTGGTGCAAGTCATTGATGCCACCATGCAGGACCTCCTTTCATGGCTGAAGTCAAATGAATTTTTTTCACCATTATTTTGGTTTTGTTTGGGTTTTGTTTTGTTAGAGCTTTATATCCACTTTGTACTCCTTTGGCACAGTTGAAGATGCGAGTTCTGCAGGGTCCGGACAGTGAGCTAGAAGAGTCATTTGTTTTAGTGGGCTCCGCATGTCCTTAAGGGTTGGATTTTTCCTCAGTGTTGCAGGCTAGCACCAACAAGAATATTAAGGTGGGCAGATCCTCAGTGGTGTAATGCAGCCATTCTGAGCTGAAGCACCCGAAGCCAAGGGGCCCAACTATCTTCTGCTATTCTTATATGTGTTCTTGAAATCAGAGATGCAGCTCTCAAAAAATAGCCCTAGTAAGCAAAGCTGGAAAATATAAACTTCCAAGCTGATTACACATACCTCAGCAGATACATTTAGCATTAGGCTCCCTGATTTAGCAGAAATAAGATCTGCCTGTGGTTTCAGTGATCTAATCAGAACAACCACGGGGTTTGCTGCCAGCTAGTTAGTTATGGAGTGGGTGATGTGTATTCCCTTATAATCATTAATGCAATGCAATCTTCTCCCCCTGCACCCAAAATTACAGCAGGGAATCCCCTGTTCCATGCATGCACCAAATATTGTTTCTTAGCTCTTAAGAAAGGGTTTGGAGTACTGTCTAATTTTACATGCATGACATTTTTAAAGACTAAAATAGATAACATGTTTCTTATATCTTTTTTTGAGTGCTAGAAAGGCCCTTTGAATCAACTATTCCATGCAGTCTCTGAGTGAACATCAGAACTGTTGCCTGAAAGGATACTAATTAGAAAACCTATGGGGAGAATGATTTATATGATGACTAGTTTTATAAGATACATGGAGACTGGGGAATTGGAAGCTGCTCCAAGGAAGTCTAACAATGTATGCTGGCTGGAGCAAAATGCTCCTCAGGTAGGTGGTTCCAGGTTCTCCCAGAGTAATGAGATACATAGAAAATGCCTTTATAAGAACCGCGTTATGACACTTGAAATTAACAGTGTCTTCTAGAACACCTTGAGAAGCAGTGCTGCCAGCACACCTCCTATGACTATTTGTCCAGGTCTGATGCTTTCATAGGAAACACCACCCAGTGTGTCTTCTTGGTGCCTCAGGCTCATAGACTGATATCGTCTGCAGCATCCAGGCTGCAAGCAGAGCAGTAGGAAGCAAATCCCTTTAGAAAGATTCCACAAGTGATTTTTCAATTTTGCAGTAGGTTTTAGACAGCATTTTGCAACGTCCTGCAAACAGTACCAGCTCTTGAAAGAACTGTCATGGCTCATGAGCGTTATGCAGCTTTGCACTGACATTTTTGGATGGAAGTGACATTTGAATGTTGTGACCTTGCTGTGTCTTGTGATGTTCCAGAGCAAAATGCGAGCCTCCTGACCTGTGTATTTGATAGAGAAATGGCAATGGAACGCCTTGATTTCACACATCCCTCTCAGTTAGGACTCTGTATTTTGATCATGTGCCAGCCTGTCCACCTGAGGTCTTTATCCTCTCTTATTTTTCAGATCTCTAGAGAAATGCAAAGTTCAGCTTGTTTTCTTCATGCAATTAGGTGTGAAAGTATTAGTGTCCCGGGCTGTGTAAAAGGGTTCCTTTCAGGAAGGTTTTTCTCACTGTTTTGTGATAAGAGGCAATTCCCTTTCTCACACAGAACTGGCTTATAAGGGGGTTTCTCTACCCAAAAACACCTTTACACAAGAAGGCAGTAAAATCCCACTTTTAAGTCACATTTTAAAGAAAAAAACATTGACCTTCAGTTTAAAAGAGAAAAAGTTTTAAATTGCATCAAAACGGGAACTTTGAAAATTATTCCCCTCCTCAGTTTTCCTGTTTTGTTCGACTCCTTATAAAAATGCAAAGCACCCCCAAAAAAATGAAACCCAGGCCTCCTTCCTAGAAGCTGCTGTTTGACCTTTGCAGGGCAGCGAGCTCTTCACCCGCAAGTGCAGAATGCAAACGTTTCGGATGCGTCGCTCTATATGTTTTCCCTGAGACCCGGCACCGCACCAGGGAGTGACCTCCATCCTCCCCAACATTGCTGCGACCTGGCAAGGGCTCTGGGGTGAAATATTAATACCTGTGTCTGTAATTCGAGGGTTGTTTGGCCGTGATGGGTGCCGAGGAGATCTGGGCGCTGGGGCAGCTGTTGCGCTGAGCGGCGCCTCTGCTGCCGCTGAGTTGGGTAACCATGGCAACAGCATCACCGCCAGCATCCTCCTCCTCCTCACTCGGCTCTCCTCCTCCTCGGCATCAGCAGCAGCAGCAGCAGCCCTGGCAGGAGCCAGAGCCCGGCAGCCGAGGCTGCAGCCGGCTGCCTGCTGTCCCCTACCTGCGCTGTCACCCCGCCACAGCACCTGCACCGGCCCCGCTGCTCCCCACGGGGGGCAAAAATAAGGGAGAGGGAACGGAGGGAGGTGCACTGACTGCAGAGGGATCCCAGACAACCCAGGTAAGAGCTGCGGGGCTGCTCGCAAACTCCCCGTGACCGATGTGGTGTGTGCCTGGCGTGTGGTTGCGTGAGAGTGTTTGTTGCTAGTTTTTCCGGCTCGCTCCTTCCAACGGTGGTGTGGTGGCAATTCAAGGCAAGCATGTTTTCTGGCTCCTGTTTAACGTCTCTGCCATACTGTCCCTCTCCCTTTCCTCTACCCAGATACATAAGAAATAATAAATAATATTCAAAAGGTCGGTAGAAAATGGGGCGCTTGGGGAAGCCAATGTGATCCGCGTTGAACAGCTGTGCTTTTGAAATAAAAGTGGGCAGCAGTAGCAGTGCAAAGGTCGACATGGTCATTAATAACCCTTTAAAAAAAAAATAAAAATCACACACTTCTGTCTCTGCCCATTCCACAGATAAATCTCTCTCATATTCAGCAGAGCTGTAAACCAGAAAGGTGTATGAATAGCCAAGACTAGAAACCTCACTGTAGTCCACAACTGGCACCTTTACCTTAAGTGCTTTAAAGCCAGATTAAGTTATTACAATCATAATACAGTCATACCTGTGAATATATGTGTATACATATACACATGTGTTTGTGAAAATCCTGCTCTTAAACCTTTGCGCTTTTTAAGAAGAAAAAAAAAATTAAATCTCTGTAAAGATGTGGATGTGATGGCCAGGCAGTGAGAGACGCTTGTTTAATCTGTGTGTGAGAAAGCATGTACTGGGTACATTTAAAAAGGTGGAAAGAATAGCTCTAATCCAAAGGCATATGAGGACAGTCCTTGTCATTTTAAAAACAGAAGAGATCCAAAGCCGTGAAGCATCCTTGTGCAGGCAAATACATGTGGCTGAGTGCGTGCATGTCTGAGGAGCATGAAGGGGGAGAGAATAAGAAGTAAGTTTAAGCCAAGCGGTAAGTGTTTGCTATGTAATGACTGCAGAGAGCTCTTTCCACTTCCACGTAACTATTTCTGTGCATTTATTTATTTATTTAGTCAGCAATAAGGAGACAGAGAGCTGCTGCTGCTGTCTCTATCTCCTCTCTCAACCCCTGTTCTCCCTGTCTGGTGACCCAATCTTCCCCTCTCCTCCACAAATCATCCTCGTCTTTGTGGCTGGAAATGTTGCTGGCTTTAATGTTTATGGGCATTTTAAAAGAAGGCTTTTGAACCTGTCCCATAATACAATATAGTTATAATTCTGCTTCTTATTTATACTGTGGGGACAATCTGGTTATGACCCAATACTAAGTAATACAGTAAAGGCTAAAAGGCACCTGTCTTTCAGATTAAACCTGATTTGCAAATCACAGGGCTTTTTGGTCCCAATCCTGTGTTTGGCTATTTGTCTGCATATCATCCTAAAATCATCAGGAGTTGTAAGATAATTTGAGATTATAGGTATAGAACAGAAGGCAGAATTGGGCCCACATTTCTCTCTGATTATAGACATCCTCCTCCTGCAAGCTATGAGAAAACAAGAATTTGGGTAGACAGAACCTCGTGCTCAGTTCTTATGCAGAAGTACTGTAAAAAAATCTGGTAATTATGGCCTATCCCAAGGGAGCTTGATAGGATGAGAAAGGGAAAAAGAAAACACAGAGAAGTATTTGGAATCGGTGCTTTGATTTGCAAAATAATTTCCTTAGGAACCTGACCTCAACATCACAACAGGTCTTCTCTACAAGGGGCTGTTTGATCTGTATTAATAACAGTGCTTACAGATACTAAGTTTAGCTGATGATGATGATTTTGTATACTTCTGTTAATTAAGCTGAGGCACTGTAGGGCTGCAGTCGTCAGGACACTAGATTAGCCTGGCCGCATTTACAGAGTGTATTTCTGCTTAAGATTTGGTGCCTACTTGAAATCTAGAGAATATTTAAATCTTACAACTTCTCCTTCGTAACAACAGAGAGGGAATAAAAATGCCTGTAAATAGAGAACAAACCTGTTCATGCTGCCAACACTGAGATGTCAGAGGCAAAATCAGAATCCCATTTATATGTGATGCCGAGATGTAAAGTGCATTATCAAGGGGCACCTCAGTAAAGCATCGGGCAGCGATCCTGTCATCAGCACAAGCAAACGACTGAAGGTCAAAGGGTTTTGGTGTTTACACATTACCATCCTGCAAGCCTTACTTTGCTGCTAGCTGTGGGCAGATGATTATGAGGTATCCAGAACGCATACATAGACTTTTGATTATTACGGTGCAGCAAAACTTCTCTTAGAAACGACTCTGGGAAAAGCTGATGTTTTCATGAGCACTGCTTTGCCATAAAAACACTCAGTGAAGGGCTGGTCGTCTGTGGAAAGTCAGGGCACAGAGTCTGGTATCAGTGTCATTAGCAAAGATGTTCCCCACCCCAGATAACCAATTTATAGTGCTCAGTGCCCCTTGCCCCCACAGCTCTTTACCTTGCTTAAACTGGGAAAATTAGGAGAGATTTTGTTCATTTTGCCTTATGGCTTGTTCTATTATATTTTATTTGTTTAGTAACGGAAGGAAACACAGTCTTTCTTTTTGCTCTGTGCACAGCTGTTAAGAGCTGGTCTCTTGATGCCGACTTAGTGCTGTTCACTACCATTGTTCTAAGGAAAAAACGCTATTTTTGCATCTAACGATATTACTAAGTGACTTTGAAAATCCCAATCCTTATTTTCATTAGCCACCCTCTGTGTGTCTTGGAGCTCAGAATAAAAGAAGACTTGTACAATAGTTGCTGTTCAAAAGTCAGCATTTGCCAACAGGTTGAGACAGGGATTTCTGAAATGCTCAACCCAAGGCTTTTCTCTTTTTTTTTTNTTTTTTTTTTTTTTTTTTAATAAGGAAGCTGCGGTTTTCCAGATCCTACTCTGTAGTAACCTGAGGCAAGAGATGATTTGATGATGAATGTTGTACTTACATCTTGTTTAACAATGCTATTAATTTTATTTTGAGGCTATGCTTAAACTGCTGTTTATTTCTCTTTTCAATAATCACAGTCTGTGATTTCCCCTCTTGCAATGTTGTACTTTTTTCCCTTTACACTGCACAGTGATTGGGTAGATTCGATCCTTAATGAGACAGACACGTAATCATGGAAAATAAAAGTTTTCACAGTGAACAGGGGAGAGTGAGATCTTTACTTAGGAGACTGGACATTCCCTATCTGGTCCCCTTGAAATTAGCAGGAGTTGTGACCCATCATTATCTGATAAGGAAATAACCTTTTTTTTGGCAAACACTCGTCTACTTGGTGGGTCAGTCTGGCCTTGGCAGGTTCTCCTCAAGTCTGAATCATACCCATGCTCATGTAACATGGACATTTGTTCACCTAGCAGGTGAAGAAGACTTTGAAGAAGACTTGGAAGACTTTGACTCCTTTCTGATCTATTTGCTTTGGTAGTGGCAGCTCTTTTTCTCTTTGTTCAGCATCTTCTGGGGTCCATCAGCTTCCTTGTTCATGGGTTAAACCCTCTCCCCCAAACTGGTGAGCAGACTATGAGCCTGTGCTTCCCAGCAGCACAGCTACAAGGCGTTGAGGAATTGTGTCTAACAGCATGAATAGTGCGGGTATCTCTCTTTGTGTGTATTTCTTCTGCTCTTCTCTGTACCCAGTTCCCTTCCTTGCACACTGGCGATGCCTGACGTGCTGCAAAACGCCCAGGGCCTGCCATGTAGCGTGATCTTTGCTAACATTGCTCCAGGAGGTAATGGACTGAAACGACCAGGAGCGGTAGTGTCTGCTGGGCTGATCGAAGTCTTTCTTCAGAAGGTCAGCAGCATGACATGCTTGATACCAACTTGTTGTGCAAGTGAGTCAGAAGTTGACTTCTTCCAAATCTTCCAAATCCGGGAAGAGATTATTTTATTCTCACTCTAATCCTGTTATTAGTGCCCGCAATGTTAAGAACTCTGTTATTCAGCAGTTTTGCCACTTCCCTGTTTCACTGCAGCAGACGGAACATCCAAACAGAGTGTAAAAGCGAGAATTTATTTATTTTCTACATTCAGATGTTGCCACCATCCATGTGCTTTCCCAGATCACAAGACAATCCCTTGGAGGGAGGTGGATGCTCTTTCTGGTCCTCCTACAAATCTGCAAGAAATCTGATGACATTTCTGCTTTTGTCTCAGGTACAGATGTGGTTTCTTCGTGTCTGGAGCCCCCACGCTTCAGATGTGACTATGTTTTAGTACCAAAGTAACCTATTTTTACCACTGTCAGGTAAAGAGCGATTCTGGTTTTGCTGGCATCCACAGAGGAATCTAAGTTCATCTTCCATGGGCACTGAAGGATCCACAAAGTTTACTTCCCTTACTTCATGTGAGGCACTGTAGTTAGATGCAATATCCCAACACATCCTTAATATCTGTTGTGTTTTCTTATCCTTAGGACCACAGATGTAAGACAGGCTAAGCGGCAATATGACCTACCACTGGCATATATATTTACCAAACGTTTGCTTTTGTACTTTCTGATCTGTGTCTGGTAGATATATTTCTCTGCAGGTGTTCTTATTTATTCTTAGCTATATAGATAGATCAAATCTTATGCATCCTATTGGACTTTAAAGGAGGAATTGCAGATATTACTCTTTATACTACAAACCTGTATTGATAATGCATAGCAAAGGTGCTACAAGAAGTTGCTAGCTGTTGCTTTTGCATGGAAATTTGAATTTCTGACCTCCTGGTAAGAGTGTTGCTTTTACGGATTCACAGAATGCAGCACAATGACAAGTGGGACTTTCTTGATATAACTTTGCTTGGTAGGGATTATTCGTGCTATTAGGACCCTGATGCCACCATTTAGCAGCCTGGAAGCAGCAGGTGTTTTCTTTGTCCAGCTAGTTAAGCAAACAAATCTCTCCTGTTTTATTACTATCCAGATCTGGGCAACTGGAAAGGAGTCTGGCTCTGCCAGCATTTTCTAACATGTAATTTCAGTTCCTAACATGTTGCTAACATATTTATTTCTGAGGCTAGAAAGCAGTATTCCATTATTTTTTTATGGCCCCAAAAGAACATGAGTATTACTTGGAGGATGTAGCTTGGGTGAAACATTGTTTGTATCTATGTCATTTTGTCAGCCCATACTGCCAAAATCACTGTGGCAGTAGGGAAAGCAATCCTATTTTCTGAGAATTATTTCATAGACAACAGAGCAAAAGAACCAGTATTTCCCTCCCCTGAATCCTCTACAAGTGGGATGTTGAAGTATGAAAATTTCCATCCCTGCTGTATTCTCTTCTCCTTTCCACTGATAGTCTCTCATTCTTCTCAGTGTCTCTGGCTTGACCTTATTGTGGGCAGAGGATGCTTGTAGATGGTGTAAGCTCATGGTCTAGCTAAACAGGCCCTTGGCTTGTGGATGCCAGCTTTGAGGACGTCTGCATGAAACAATTGATGAAATTATTTTGTTTGCATGACAAAGCCTCTCCTGTGTTTTAGAGTTGATGGGGAACCACGGGGAAACACACAGTTGTGGAAGATCACGTCCCCTTTTATGCCGCTTCTCTGGATTTGTGCAATCTAACAAGATCTGAGTTCTTACAGTTATTTTGGCTTTTGCAGAGGACTGAGACTCTGAGCCATAGGTCCTGAGGCTGTGATGCAGGCTTGCTAGCTGCCAGCACCTGTAGCGACTGCTCACCCTCTGTGTGATTGAGTAACTGCGTTCAGGAGGTACTGGCTTACATCTGCACAGCTCTTCCGTGCTATTAGGACCCAACTATCCCCTATCTTAAGAAACGAGGATCTCTGTAGGACAAGGCAGATGGATTTCATCACACCTGGGCAGCGTCTGCTGCTGCAATTCTTCTTACGATACACTACACTGCATAAATCTATTCTACACAACGGCACATCCTTATTTATTTTCTTTGCCCACCTGTGCTGATTTAAAATCTCAGCCGAAAACCTCTCTCTTCTGTCTGTGTCTCCTCACTGTTTTATCCCAGTTTCCTTCTCCCTTTGCATCTGTGTTTAAGCTGAGCTGTGTGAGGGTACAGTTTGCAAGGGTAGATGCTACAGAAAACAAAATTGCATTGTGTTATGTTCTAGAGTGCTTTGCTCTGGAGCCGCTCAGCCCTTTCACTGCTGGAGGCTATAGGATGCTTGCCACTGACCTCAGAAACAGCAGGATTCATCCCAATGCTCAAAAGTCTTTTCAGAAGGAAAGACAATGCACAAGGCTGTGAAGAGATTGTTGTTTGACAAAAGCGCGGAAACCTGAACCCCGTCAGGCAAAAAGCTTTTGTTGGCTGCCATAGATGGATGAAAGTCCTGCTGTTGTTTCAGCCTGGGACATCACGACCACCAGAACATTATTTGTCTTTGTGTGGGAAACCAAGCAGCAAAGTCAGGGGCATTCAGAGGCAAAAGAGGGACGACGAACATTATTTCAGCAAGGCTACTCTTTTTTGCAAGAAGTCAACATCTGCAGGTCGGCCCAAAATGAAGAGGAATAATAATTTGAAAATGTTGTGTGAAAAGCCCTTAGATATGTTTTGTCTTTCATGGTGCGAATGGGAGGAATAGATTTTAGATCGCATCAATCCTTTGTCTGCAGAGGGAAGAAAGATTGTTTGGAAAAAAAAGGCAAAAACCTAGTGAAGAATGATCAGCAGACTCTTGCTAATTTTTAGCAGCACTGTAAATTAGGCCTTGTTTTCTTAGGTGACTTGCGTTGGTAGTGGGTGACATTAATGCTTTATTAAACTTGCTGTGCTGAGAAGCTCATGGATTTAGTGTAGCTAATAATAATGCCCTAATCGAGAAACAGAAGGTGGGATAACTCAGCATCAGAAATTGGAATGCAGAAATAGTCGCTGCTAGTTGAACTAAAAATACACGATGGCATAACCCTCTTGTCTACAGCAGCACATGCTGAACACACATCGGGCTCAGGCGGTGCGGGAATGGCTTTGCTTTGTTTTTGACAGCTGCTAGATCAGCAATGCTTTGTGGTGACCCATGTGTGTGAGCGCCGAACTCTACCTCAGATGTTCAAGGCCTCTTGTAGCAAGTTAATTAGTGTCCTTGGCAAGTTAATAATTCTCCAGAGCCATAAACAGACTACGCAGGGTGAAACAGGCTATGTAGCATGACTTGGGAAGCCAGTTTGTCCTAGGGTGGGACTGTGTGGTCATGGTAGCACCCAATGAAGCGGGAACGACCTGCAGCAGGGACAGGGATGTAACCATGGCTACTCTGTTCCCCTGCTCCATGCTCCCACTTCGGGATAAACAGCAGATGTCAAGATCACTGCTAAATTATAAGCCTTGGATCTATTGCTGTGCAAGTGCTGTTTGTGCCCAATGAGATTTATCCATTTTTTCTCTACAGCCTCTCAGGGCATGACCAGCCTCTCAACTTCGGTTTGATGAAGGTGAAATTTGATTTATCATGTACATATTTTTGTTGCTACGATCTTTAAGTCTCCATGATGATACGCTAAGAGTTGCCCAGATATAGTGGTGATGTGGGACCCTGAAATAGGTTAGTCAGATCAAAGTAGGACACATCTAATGCCAGAATCAGCACTGCAACATGGAATATCTGCTGCGATGTCAGATGGTAGATCAAAGATGAGAAACACACTGTAGAAAAAGAAAGGTGCTCAATGAAAAGAGGGAGTTAACTCCCTGTGTTGGGCACAAGTGATGAGACGTTGTCTCTGGATAAAGGACACAAACACACCATAGTGCTGGAAGAGTGAAGACAAGAAGCAAGGGCTGAATGCACTAACTGGGAATTTCTGCATTATGTGTAATGAAACCCTGGCTGTGGTGGGAATCCTTTGCTGGTTTGAATACAGAGACAGCTGTGGCTGGGGTAGGAGTGGACAAGGACATGCCTGGAACTACTTTGGTCCCCACACCTGCAGGCAGGTACATACAGGTGGCTGCATCAGCACTCCTGCCTTGCTTCCCCTCCCAAAGTCAGGTGTCTGACCAGCACAGGTGTTTCCTTCAGAGCAGAAGATGGCACCGTATTGTATGAAGAAATGTATCTAACAGAACTGTTTTTAAAAGATTCAACCTGGAGCCAAGCTTTTTCCTCAATGCACCTGAGCTTTTCTTCTGCCTGTTTCCCTTCTGTGCCAAATTCTGAGGTCATCACTCTCCCTTGTGTCTCATCCGAGGCTTTTTGGAGTCATGGGGATCAGCTGTAGAGAGGTCAGGAAAAGTGCAGAGGCTGTTTCTCCTGTGATAAGTGCCTTTTGTGTAGACTTCTCTGGGTTGAGGTTGCTCTAGATAAATGGAGCACCAGGAATGAGAAGTTTGCTTGCCTGTCCTTCTTAGCAAGTCTTAGCTTCTTTCTGAGACTGCTATTTGACTAACTCTTTGGAGAAGTCAATATCAAAAAGCCTTTTTTGTTCAAGGGATAGGTTTATGGCATAAGCCAGGTTGAAAGGGACCTGTGTTTAAATCAAGGTCACCTGCAGGATCAGACCAGCTTTCTCAGGTTTTTATCCAGTCCAGGGTTTTACTCATCTATGGGTGGTCCATAAAAGCTTTTGAATTGTCAGGACCAGGGTCAGGAGGAGCTTTCAGAGAGAGATCGTTCTGAGAGGCAGAGGAGATCTGACAGCACATGCAAAGAGAATTTCTATGGGGACTTCTGACTGTGGAGACACCCAGAGGAAATTGGCAGAGACTCTGAGAGGAGAACGGCATGCAAAGCGTGACAGAGGTGAAGATGAACTTGTCAAAAGCTGTCAAGGGCAGGTTTATTCCCAGGCACACGTGGCTTCCTCTGGGGACTTCTGGAATATGCTTTGCTGGGGGAAAGCACTGACTTTTATAATGAAATGGGTCTGGCTTACACTGCTTCTATACATGGCAGATGACTGTTCTGGGAGATAATGCCTCAGGTCAGTGATTTAATTATGTTTGGTTTGGAGACCTTTTACCATACCTGAGATAACTCAAAGCTTACAGGATGACTTTTGGAAGAATCATGTGTTCAGCAGCAATAATCACCGATTACCAAGAAAAGATCACCTTAGTCATTTCCTTATCCCATCTTCCCACCAAAAGCTCAGTTTATAAAAGCTTTGCTTTCAGGACCAGTGCCACTGATACTCAGAAACCTCTCATCATGAGAACATTTAAAAAAGAGATTGAGGACCAGTTATATAAATGTTTCCTCTTTTGTAAAACAACTTGGGAGTTGTAAACATACTGGGTCCACATCTCTGTAAATAATTCATCATAATGAATTATTTAGATGTGTAAGCTGCGTTTTACGTAAGGAAATGCTTTTCTTAATGTGAAGGAAATGCAGATATTTTAGATAGTTTTGAAAGAAACAGCCGACACTTCACTCTTTTGCTTTTGCCTAAGTTGCAACTGGTTTTTGTCATGAGTGTGGCTGATACCAGGTCTGTGGCATGTCAAGGTGACTTCATCAGCAGCAAAAATCACAAAGCCTTTCAGCAGAATAAGTCTTATCAGAAGTCATAGAGTCCACTTCCTATTGTGGATGTACAAAGGGCAGATTTTAGAATAATTGTTTATATTCCAGATGAAGCTGGAGATGACGACTTCAATCCAGGGGAGAGGAGCAAAGGTGAATGCTGTTCCTGATGGAGTCTTTTGTACAATGCTTTCATTTTTGAGACTGATTTGTGAGATTAACTTGAATTTTATCCTCTTTTTTTTTTTTAATATATATATTTGGATAATTCTCTTGCATTTTCTTTTCTCTCCCCTTCCTTTTCCTCCCTCAACAGCAGATGATTTTGAAGACAGCATGAATGAAACAAAAAGTTGGCATGGTCTAGCTGGATTTCCTGACAAGATAAACATTAAGTTAAATGTGAAACATAAGCCTTAGTGTGTGACTGTAATTTTATAGTTCTTTTATATGTTATGGTTGGCAACAGAATCTCTACAGCCTATTCTGGCTAGAAAGAACAGAATTTCTTAGTCTTAAGATCTAAAATCAGTATATAACACTAGCTATGCGGTGTGAGTGGTGGAGTGAATCTTCGCTATGAGTAGTTGTTATTCTGATACATTTTATAAATGGAGATGCTTTGTGATGAGGATGATGGTTTTATTATCAGAAATCCTCTTCTGCCTTCATCAAACCTTTGGTATTAAACTCTCTGGAGGCAATGCAGCTCCATTTACTCCCACTGTGGAGTACAGACTTGCATTGGATGAGAATATTTCCTCTGACAGTTGCACATGTACAAAATTGGAGGGATATTGGTCCAGTTCATTCTGTAAGACATTAGTTCCTGCAGCCAGACCACTGGAGTAAGGATGAACGCCATGTCTCTCCCTTTAATTTTGGGGACAAGTCACAGAACCTAGGAACTGCAATAAAGCCTCCTTCCCCCCTGCCCTCACCTTTTTGTGCAAGGATTCCAGGGAGAAATGCTGTTGTTAGTTCATGTATGAGAAGATGCAGACCCATGAGTCTTTGCCTTTTTATATGAGACCCTGGTCATGGGTGGAATTTAATTTAGTGATCTGCAGTGGAATCAACTTCATCCAAAGTAGTCACCAGCTTTCTTTTTTTGTGGACAGGGCAAAGAAACAGGTATTTCTAAAGCACTATACAGACAGCTTTTTAAAATGCCTACTTTAGGATAGAAAGATCATGCTCAAACTTCATTTCTGCTGTATAAACAGGAACCTGGACAAATAATTGAGGAACAGCCATTTACACTGTAGATGTCTGTCATTTTACCAAGTGTATCCAACCTTATTTACTGCTAAAATACGGAACAGTGCATGGAGATCCTGAGCCTTATCTCTCTTCTCCAGCCACTGTTGTCACTTGTTTGTTGGTTTTCCAAGATGTGTGGCATAGTGATCTTCTTTGCAACAGGGAACACACAGAATCATTTTGGTTGGTAAAGACTTTGTAGTTCCTCAAGTCCAACCGCTAACCTAACACTATCCACTCTAAACCATGTCCCCAAGCACCTCATCTATGTGTCTTAAACACCTCCAGGGGTGGTGACCTGTCTTTGTCATTCAGGTTTCCAGTCTGCCCTGATGTTTCACATGGCAAGAACACCTTTCCTCTGATCTGCTATCATGGTTCCTCTGTATGATGTCCTACTTTGGACTCCTGAGTGCTTGCTGCACTACCACAGTGGCAGATTGGTGAAGCAGCCACTAGCGTTGCTTCAGAGTATGTGTAGTGAAGGATTTTAGTGATAAGATGTGGTCAGGGAATAATCGGCATATTTTACAAAAATGTGGCGTGTTTGGGAAGTGCCTTTGGGCCTTGAGGATGCAAACCTCATGAGCCACCTTGGATAACAGAGGAACTATAGCTGCTTTAGACGTGTGCCCAACTGCACCAGGACATCCCTGAGATTCATTCCTGTTGGGTAGGGTCCTTTAGCCCAAGCAGAAAGTCATCCTTCCCTTGCCTGTGAGAGAGCTTGTTCAGAGATAGCTTAAGTGCACCTCTGCAGTGGTTCAGATACGCAGTACCCTTGGCTTCAAGGAGTAATTTAGTGCTTTGTGTGGGTGCATTTATGGGAACTTACAGCTTCTCTTAAAAAAATATACATGTTTCTGATGTTTGTAGATGTTATGGCTGCACATTAGGAGGAAAAAATAAAAAGAAGACATTTTGGTGGAGGAAATTTCCATTATTCACCAGCAGTTCCTTGCAGACAACACTTTTATTTATGAATATCATAGTTGTACCATAATGGCTTTTTCTGTGTGGGGAGAGAAAAAGGGTTGGAACTTGATTCCCAAAGGGGTGAAGTACGTCTGGTAGTAAGGAAAACAACAACCATAAGAAATGAATTGCATCTTGAGCCCTTATTTCTACAGCTGCCACTACAGTGACAATGAGCCATGCCAAGGCTTGGCCCTTGTTGCCTTCTCCAGGGTTCCCACCTGACCTTTTGCTTTCATCACTCTGGAGCCTAAACTTGTTGTTGTAACCTTTTCCTGACTTGTTCACTACAAGTCTTTCCGACTCTGATTGAAGTCAAGGAGAGCAGCAGTGTGACGCTGGATGAGTACCTAAAGTCTGAGGTGTGTAGAACTGAGAAAAAAACTGAAAAATCCATACAACAAACTAGTCCTTGCCTATATTCCTCCACCCCATTCACAGACCTGTCAACTTGGATGATGTGTGTAAGACATAGTCAATGTGCCTCTGTCTCTGAGGGCCACACTTTGTACACCAGTGGCTCTCATGGCAGCTGCTCTCTGGCTGGGGGACCTGCTGTGATGGTCCAACCTGTGGTGTCCTCACCCACTGTGGCTCATAATGCAGGAAGGAGGTTGAGATTCTTTGCTGCTGCAGCTGCTGACGTGAGTGGCTGTTGCTGCTGGTGAAATTTGTGTCTCAGGCATTGCTGACAATATGTTGAGAAGACGACTTAAATGTTTGTTTTCTTCTCTCTCCACTGTTGTGCAACGTAGTACGTGATCTTGCATGACTCCTGTTTACTTGACTTCTGTGATTGCTTCAGTAGGATTTGCAGGTTAGGTGGGTGGGTTGCCACCAGGAACCTACACTATTCATTTAAAAATTATTTCTCTTCAAGTCTGGAGCAACGGAACTGCTGAGACAGAGCCCAAACTCCTTCCTTTTAATTTTAAGAACTATATTTATCTTCTTGTGTTTATGAATCTTTGCCAAGTCACAGCAAATCTAATGTAAGCCCCAAATCAGTGTTGAATGCATCCTTTTTTTCCAGATCATTGATTTAATGATCAACAAAGTAATAAAGATGACATGAAATGCAGAAGTATTACAGTTAGGCAAGCCTTGTGGAAACCTAACAAAGCTGTATGAAAGAAAATGAAATTCTCTATTGATAAATACAAAATGGAGAGAAGTAACAATGGAGAACAAATGGAGAAAACACAATGGAGAGAAGTAACTTGAATGATTCATAGCCCTAGCTGGGTTCTAAAAAAATTCTCACCACTTGAGGTGAAATCCTTCAGAAAACCTTTCTACATGTATGGTTATCTCAGGAAACAAATTCCTCAGAAGCAAATAGAATATTTGGTGCATAAGAACTGGAATTAGAATTATTTCTGAATATAAGAATTAATCTTTTTTTTGTTTGTTTGTTTTGTTTTCTATTTGTTTGGGTTTGTTTGTTTGTTTGTTTGTTGTTTTGGTTTCCCCACAGTGAAATACTTTTCAATTAAAGATGTTTTCCTTAAATTAACATCAACCTGTGGGAAGTATTTATATTCTAAAACTTTTTTTTTGAGAAAAAGTTGGAAATTTAAGTGTCCTGTAATCCTATTGGAAAGTTCAGGGTTTGTTTTGTTTTGATTGTTTGTTTTGAATTTGAAATTGCAATTATTTTATTAAAAAAAACCCCTACATTTAAAAAAAAAAAAAACAAAGCTCAAAATGAAATATGCTGATTCACTGAAACACAGTGTTTCAGATCCATAAAAATACTTTTATTTCTGTCAGAAAATGTTATTTTGTGGGAAATATAGGGTTTTCATTTTGAGTCTAAACACGAATACCCACCCACTCACAGTCGGAGAATTGCTCGCTATAGATCCCGCGGGCGTGCTCTCCAAAACATCACCGTGTCTCACCAGAAGCATGGCATCTCCTAAACTGTGCATTTTAATCTGGTCACTGTTTCTTATGGACTCCACATCATAAGTAGGAGGCTTCAGAAACAGATGACCAGAATTATTAGTGATATAGGAAGATTTTTCTATGCCTTGAATTTGAGTAGAATGAATATGTTATTTCAGCTGTGAATGGGCCAGGTAATGGTGTTCTCAGCTCTTATGAAGTTAAAGGAAGAGCATCCCCTTGGATGGAAAAGGGTTTTCCTTGCTGGTTTTGATATTAGGAAGGTAGTTGATACGCTAGGCTGGGTGAAGTAGTGCTCTGCAGAACTAACTGTTGAGTAGCTGGGATAATAAGGGGATTCACATTTGTCTCTTTTCATTATTTTCCAAAATGTGAAAGGAAGATAGCATTCTGTGAAAGGCAATACACTGAACGTAGATTAAAAACATACTCTTAAACCATGAAGATTGCAAAAAACAAACAAACAAAAAAACAACCAGCAAAACTAAAAAAAAAGCAGAGACCAAGGCTTAGGAGAATTTAAAGAAAGAAAATGAGAGAGAGAGGGGAAAAGTACTGCTCATTTTTACAGCCAATGGAAACATTTGCAGTTATAGGATGATTTTAAAATCTTCCGGGCCCTGACACACAGGCTGAAAAAAAATGAAAGATTCCCATCAGATTCAGTTTTGCATCACACCGTGTCTGAGGGGAATTATAGCAGAACCAGCCCACTGGGAAATACATTCTATAACTTTTCATTACCACAGAATCATAGAACAGCCCAAATTGGACGTGACCTCCCAAGATCACCCAGTCCAACCTTTTGTGGGAAATGGAGCTGAAATGAGATCACATAGCAGACTGCCCAGTTGTATCTTGAAAACCTCCAGTGACGGAGACTCTACCACTTGCCTGTGGAGGTCGTTCCAGTGATTGACGGTTCTCACAGTCAAAAACATCTTTCTTATACAGAGATGGAACCTCTCGCAGTGCAAATCAGGATAGTTGTCCCTTGTCTGTTCCACGTGGGCTCCCTGTGAGCCTCTGTCCTCTTTGTAGCTACCCTTTAAATACTGGAACACTGTGATGAGGTTCCCCCTGACCCTGCTCTTCTCCAGGGAGAAGAGACTTTCAGTCAGAAGAGACTTCCTTCAGTCTTACCTCATTGAGCAGGTTCTCCAGACCTGCTTTGATCACCTCTGTGGCCCTCCTTTGGACTCTCACCAGTATGCCCATGTTTTTCTTTAATTGTGGGGACCAGAACTGGACACAGTACTACAAACACGGCCTGAGAAATGCTGAGTAGTGGGATGATCTGCAAGCAGTGCCCCTGCAGATGCATGTTTAGCTGCTTGTCCACTAGAACCTACAAGTTCCTTTCAATAAAGCTGCTCCCCAGCCACACAGGCCCCAGCCTGCACTGGGATCTTTGGTTATGTCAACCCAGGTGCAAGACTTGTCACTTGTCTGGTAACCTTCACACAGATATTGCTTCCCACTCTTCCAGCCTGTCCAGATCTTTCTGTTGGATGCCTCTCCATTCTGACGTGTCCACCTCACCGTCCAGTTTACCGTCATCAGCAAACTTGGTGTGGGTGATGTCAGTCTGGTCATCTAGATTATTTGTGGAGATGCTAAACAGTGTTGGGCCCAGCAGTAATCCTGGGGGGACCGCACTTGTTACAGGCTGCCAGCCTGAATAAAAACCATTGATCACCACCTTCTGAGTGTGGCCTGTGAGCCAGTTTCCCACCCATTTTGCAGATCATCCATCCAGTTTATACCTTGTCAGTCTGTCTCAGAAATACATTTCGCCTAGTTAGTCATTTTAGGATTAATTTTACTTTTCATTGAAACCTCTGTCGTTGGTCTTGCTATTGCATATCTGAGTGCCATATTTGTCTCCAGTACTCTGAAGTCAAAAGGTGAACTCTGACATTTATTTCTTGGTTCATAGACTCTTATCTGTATGTAGAGATATTTGTAGTTCTGTTTTTTTTTTTTCGGTGCTGAAATTGTTAGGTCATAGTACACGTAACATTTGACTTTAGTAGATAGAATGCTATCTGTATTTTGATTTGCTTTTTAAATGTCACAGTGCTAAAAGCATTCAGGAAGCCTGATTTTGGTGTTGCATACCGTGTTATGCAAGATTTTTTTTTTTCTTTTTTTAATAAGCAACCTGTTAATTAACNTTTTTTTTTTTTTTTTTTTTTTTTTTTTTTTTTTTCTTTTCTGGTAAAAGTGATAATTCCTTTTGTACAACATGTAGGAAACAAGAACAGTGAACTCCATACTGAAAACGGAGGGGAGGAAACATAAAGGCACTGCAGAATGCTGGGGCTCAGTACATACACAGAGAAATAAGATGTTTGTGACAACAGAAAACAAAGCTGAAAACATATTTTTCTCTGCCACCTGCATAGTGAAGTTGTCCTATAATAAACTGATTATTAGCAGTCTCTTCTTCAGCGCTCAAAGGAGACCCATCTGCTTTACCACAGTAGATTAAAACACTCAGTGTGTTTCTCAAGAAAAATCCCTATTGTGCCATAGTGGGATTTAATATTTGCCGTTACCATGTAGCTGTGATTGTAAAAGCCCGTTGCTAAAATGGCAAGTTTAAAACAAGAAGGCTAAAGGTAGCAAACTCCAATAGACATTTTTCTTTTTTTTTTCCTTTTTTCTTTTTTTTTTTTCTTACAGCTTAAAAATGTTGCTTCAGAGTTTATCCCCCCTCATTTTGCTTCTTTGCCAGCATCCTCTTTCAATCCTCCTAGTTCACATGTACGATAGAAGCAGAGTAAATCACTCTCAACATAATGGACTTCTTGAAACGTTTGTGCCCATTCTCATCTCCATGCCCCCATACCACAGATTGCCACAGAAACAAGGGAAATAGTCCCATAGCGACTTCCATGCAATTGAATTGTGCCATTACCACTTTGTGCTAATCTGCCCAGGCACAAATCTCTGAGTGGAACAGGTCCTGACTTCAGTGGTGTTTCAGCACATCATAGAGTTGACCTGCTCATCCTCAGTTCCATAGACACGCTCTATCACCCCCTGCTGAGGAGGCTCCTCTCTCCTCATCTCTGTTGTCCCTGCATGGGAACCTGCCACATTTCTGCTTCATCTCAGTGTTAAGCCCAGCAAACCATCATGCTCCCAAGTTTTTGCTTTCCCTTTAGTTCTCCTTATTAGCCAAGATAGAAAGTTGTGCTGACCTGCCTCCTCTGGCTTTGGAGGATAACTCCTCCCTGCCTTCCTTCCTTTACCCTCCAAATTGAATCTCTTAGTTCTCCCCTTTTGTCCAGTTTGCGAGGGATGCAATTGAGGTGGGTCTATCCTTATGCTTGTCTCATAAGGGATGCTCAACTCCTTCCCTCCTTCGGCTTGGTGACTCTGTCTCCGGGAAGCGGTATGTGAGTTCTGCATCCTGGAAGCTTGTTCAGCTCTGAGTGTTGAACAGGGACCTGAAAGCAACTGAAGCAATGCAGAAATAGATATCATATTTGTACTGATATCTATAGCCCCTTCATCTTAGGTGAGCTTGAATTTGCTGTGTTTTCTGGTAAAAGAAGCTGGGTCATTCCTTTCACTCACTGTCTTTCCTCTCCATAATTTCATTCTCTTTCCTTCCAACCTGTAACCAGTCTCTGTTTCTCCAAAATCTCAGCACCTTTCCATAGAAACAGGACTTTCTTTCCAATCTTTCTTTCTTCTCTTATAGGGTTCTAGCCATCCAGACCTCCTTTACTGAGGAGGGGACCAGTTTTCCCAGGTAGGACCATATTCTTATCTCCCCTGCCATCTGTCTTTCTGGAAGGACCCCAACCTCTTCTAACCCAGAGAAAGAAAATGGCAACCTTTAAAATTGTTTCTCTCTAAATGGTTGCAACTAAATACGAAGGCTACAGCTACTGTGAGATCAGCTAATAAACTCCTTGAATGGGTCTCTGAAGTCTATATTAGTAATGGATGAGTCATAGTTGCACCCGCTGATTGCAAATAAGTGGGTGGGAGGGGAATAGGCCCTGTACTTTCTACTGGCAAATTATGAATAAAGAGCTATCAGCAGGCCTGGGAAATGAGCAGGAGTAAGTTTGGACTGACAGTTCTGCAGCAGGGAGATGGTGGCAAATGAGTGCTTGTCAAAAAAGTAAAGCTTTTAAGTTAAATCACACCTTGAAAGCAACCTGTCCGAACAGGAGAACTGGGAGGCCAGCTGAGGATTGGTCTGGCTGTGATGCTTTGTGTTTTAGCTGAATACAGCGTAGGATTTAGTCTCTGCACCTTGGTCTGACTACTCGTATTAGCTCATTGAACACCAACATTTGGAGTAGGAACACACTGTGATCTGAGTCAAACTTTCAAGTTTCAGTGTTTAAGATCAATGTGAGGAAACTATCTGCATCTGTGGCCTGTTACAGAGACTCCAGATGCAAAAAATCAGTTCTGAACCTGGGTCTGGGCCTAATTATTTGGTGAAATAATTTCAGAGAGTCCTCATTTGCCCCCAAGTTCTTGCAGAGGCTAGGATGCATTGTGTTTGATGTGCAGCAAAACTCTGCAGCTTTTTTTTTTTGAGTGAGGAAAACCCAGAACAAAGGAAACTGGCAAAATAATTTTTTAGACCCCACTGCAGCAAAACACCCTGCCTTTCCACATACTGTTGCTCAGCCTAACTGCTGTTTGTGTGTTACAACACTAGATCAGAAGAGGTTTGTCAACCCTGCAAAACCAAGCATTGGCCTGTAGTTGCTTTTGAAGACTCAGGGGAAAGTACCATCTGTGTGGGCAACATATTCTGCAAGCACTGTCCCACTGATGGATGGAGCTTCTTGTGGGGCATAAAAGCGTCTGTCAGGTTGCCGTGATCCACTGAAAATGGCTGCTTGTGGCATTTGTATTTTTTGAAAGATAAGTGCAGATGAGACAGTGAATAAGCAAGCCAGTTCTGCTTATCTTGGAAAACTGACCCAGCCTAGACCAGGTATGGTGTTCTCTGCTCTGTCTGAGGAGATAACCTTAATGGGCACATCTTGCTTGGGTTTTTGAGATGTCATCTGGCCTTTTGAGGTGTGCATATCAGCTTGTTGCTTTCAACATGACAGAGGGTAGACAAAGCGGGAAACTGTCCTGCAGCTGGATAGGTAGTGGTGGATGGAGAGTCACGAGTCAGGTTTAGCATTGGGCCACCAATGTATTTCAAATTGGGAAAACAGGAAACTATGGGCAACTCATGCCTAGAGGACGACGACAATATGAGGATGGGCTCTCCCTGCAGTATGAAAAAAACAACCCACACTGGCTGATCTAGTTAAAAAACCAACATTCTAGGACAGATTAAAACAATTCAGCCAGACACATCATCAATAGCTGATTATTTGCAGCTAAAATTAGACCTGGAACTGGCATTTTGTTTCTTAATTAAAACAAAGCTATCTTTATCAATAAACTATGACAACTCTGAGCAGACATTTCCTACTGAATGTTAATTCCTCAGTCTCTTTTGATTAGTAGATGGGATTACATTAAAATCGATCCTCCTCCCGAGGTCCATTTGTGTGCTTTCTCTCAGTATTGAATTACGTAGCTGGCCTTGTGCCAGGCACAGGTCCCCCATTGGGACAATGAAATCACTGCCGCAGTGATGCTCATTTGTGTTTTACAGTATGCCATTTATTTATTACAAAAGGCTCGAGAGACTTAATGCCTTGGTGAGATATTATGTTAGGCTTCAGATCTCTGTCAAACCTTATTACTCTCTTTGAAGTTCGGTTTGCACACAACTGGCTGTTGAAGATAGGAGGGGAAAGGGTAAGGAAGAAAAACAATATCCTATTTGAAATCTAGCTCTAGTGAGATTTGCCCAGTTGTACAAGCTGATCTGAGGGAATTATTGAGTTTCAGCCTGGGACCAAACGTCACTAGAGGAGCTAAGAGAAAAAGGTATCAATCTGGAAGTGTGTGGATCTTGTAAAAAGATGGGCCCTTCTGGCTCATAACTGAACTTTGGACAGCAGAGCCCTGAAAGAAGCTGTCTCTAAATTGTGCTGACCTGCTGCAATTGTTCTCTGAGGGTCCCTGTGAAGCTGATGGGAGTCAATGACATGGTCCTTACTGAATTCAGGAGCAGAGAAGAACTCCATTGTCTTTGTTTTCTGTTTTGATGTTGTTTCTTAGAAGTTGAGTGTAATTAAAGCTATGAACAAATCTTCCTAGGGAAACTGAAAAAAAACAAACAACAACAACCCCCCAAAAAACCCCAAACCAACCAACCAAACAAAAAAAACGAAACAAAAAACCAAAAAACAACTTCATAAAACAGTAACAGAGAAGAGCTGTTGACAGTCTGGGAAGCGTAAGTGCTGGACAGCTTTCCATTTCCCTCCCACCTTTTCCATCTGTAGCTCTTGTCATCAATCAGCAAGCCAGCCAGGAGATGGTGATATATAAATGGTGTGCATTCCCTTAAGGTTTGAGATTAGATCTTTTCTTTCCTCTTTGGTATCCTTTAATAGTCAGCTTTTATAAAGTGTGCTGTGTTCCTCAACTTGTGCTTTTGTGACCTGGAAGGTGTCTTCCAACACCTGACTGGTTCATTTGGAGTTATATGAGCATCTCATGAGAGTGTGAGCTGATTTCTGAACTGAGGTGCTAAGCATAATTCTGAGCCTGCCAAGGCTCAATTGTGAATCTGAAACATATATATAATTTATCCAGGAAATATAAAACATTATGGGATTCCTTACACTGTTGTAAACAATATTCTGTATCACTTTGCTTATGTGATTTTCCATTTCTAACAGAATTAGTGCTCTGTGATAGCACTAAGAAGGAAGCTGTGCCTGAGTGGAATGGAAATAATGTGGGATGCGAGTGACTGGTGTTCCTTGAAATGAGGAATAGAAGAGATTCTGGATAGCAGACTAATTATGTAGCTTGTTTATTTTTCAAGGCAGGTCTCATTACTACTATTGTTTCGAATGGAGGAGTCAGTTATTCACTGTCTTGGATCTGTTTATTCTTAGATTTGCAGGTTTGTCTTTGAATACTTGTAAGTATGGTGGTAAGAGTTTCAGAGGAAGAAAGATGGACACAATACCGTGTTATATTTTGTAGCAGTGAATGTCTGGTGAAGAGTCAACCTGAACCCATGTTCAGCTTTATTTCTATATTTATATGTTGTGGTAGCAATACCTCAGGCTCAGGGTAGATAGTTTATCACAGAATCACAGAATATTTGGGGTTGGAAAGGACCTCTAGAGATCATCTATTCCAACCTACCTGCTAGAGCAGGTTCACCAGAGCAGATCACACAGGAAGGTGTCCAGGTGGGTTTGAATGTCTCCAGAGAAGGAGACTCCACAACCTCTCTGGGCAGCCTGGTCCAGGCTCTGGCACCTCAAAGGAAAGAAGTTTCTCCTCATGTTCAGATGGAACCTCCTGTGCTTCAGCCTGTGCCCATTGCCCCTCATCCTGTCATTGGGCACCACTGAAAGGAAACTGGTCTCATCCTCTTGACAGCCACTCCTGAGATATTTGTGAACATAAATAAGGTCTCAGCCTTCTCATCAGCCTTATCGTCTTTGATTGTTCAGCCAATATTTCACTTGTAATCCCCCCAAGTTGTCCAAATACATTAAGTGCTACACAACATTTTCTGTTTCTCAAAACTTTACAAAAATTTGGGAGGTGAGGCGTAGGTGCTAAATGTTTATTCTTTTACTGTGATCTTTCCATTCAGGAAAAAAAGCAGCCTTAATTAGACTGGTTAAGAAATGGTAACAACCTTTAACAAGTGAAGACGATGATAATTCTGTCTTGGAATGACAACGTGAACACGAACATATGTAGTCTTAAAACAGTCTACTGCCTTTGTAGTGCACGGAGGCAAGAAACTTCCAGTACAGAACTGAAAAAGAAACATAGGGCATCTTTAGTAGGATGAGACTGATTTAAAAAGTCCTGCTGATAGGTATACTTCAGATGTCTTTATAAAGCTGTGGGGAACCTACATAGTCTGGTTTCTTCTGTTTTGTTTGGACATCTGTGATCTTTGATTGGGCTTCTTGATGCTGTTGTTTCCTTGCAGAATCAAGGCCTTGGCACTCCGTTTCCGAAAACATTGTGATATAGGTTTAACTTCTGTTTTCTTGGGACACTGCCTCATCTGACTCTGTTCAGGGTAGTCCATTTTATCACATGATAGCTGACCAAAAAATGAGGAACGGTTAATTTTCCTTTGTATTTCTGAGTATTTCTTCAGTGCCATGTAGCTGAACACCTGTATGCAATGGATTGTTCTGTTTAATTTCGTTATCCTAGATGATAGTGGCTTTCTCCCACCACAAAGAAAGCTTGTGCTAAGCAAACCAGATCTATATTTTCCTACCTAACTGCATGCAAGACGGAAGCTGTTTCTTACTGCTGTGAAATCCGTACAGTTGCAATGAGCCATGGAGAATTTTGGGTTTCCCTGTACCCAAGCTCTGTGGTTGTGCTCCACATACTTGTATTACCAAATGTGACTGTTTACCCACAATGCTTCAAATGCTGTTTTAAACTCAATGATTTATTTTGGGGGTTGAGGAGAGGCTGCAAATCTTTTTTGCTTGCTACAAAATTAAATAAACTCATAGATCTGTATACATTTTTGAAAGCAAACTGAGCTGTTGCTTACATTTGTTTAATTTTACTAGAAATGTGAGGAAACATGTTTTGGGAAAAATCAATCCAGTGGTGCCAACTCAGTATTTGACTGACAACATGAAAAAATATCAAGAAACAAATAATGATTTGGAGTATATTGTGGGTAGAAAAGTTTAATTCCCTGAGGATTTGCTTGGCTGGTTTTAGGCACCGGTTTGCACTTATTAATCTTCACTCTTTCTGCCCTTGATGTTGTGCCTCCAAAATCGCCTAGACGGCAAATGGAATTGAGGTGCTACACATCCAGGTTGACCTCAGTATCAAGTTTTGTCTGGAAAAGTAGATTTTCTTTTCTTAGATGTTGCAAACAAGTACCGTGCACAAATCATCCATATACAACCAATGAGCCAGTTTTTGCATATTGTACTGGAAGAGCACATATAAGGCAAGTCATATTGCCTCAGTATTTTTTCATCAGTCAAAGGATGATCTTATTTGATTTTTTATCTATACAGATAGAATTTCACCTGAGCTTTCTGATTTGGTGCAAAGAAAAAGCAAAATTATTTGGGCTTTCTCAACTCAGTAGACCATAGTAGATAATTCCCTTACACTTTTTTTACAGTATCTGAGCTACAGTAACACTGTTGTTCCTCCATCAATGATTCAAATCATTAAAGACTCTGTGGTGAGCCAGTCACTCCTTGCTGCAGGTCACTGTCCTCTTTTGATGGATGCAGAACAAGGTGGCAGCACTTTGTGGCCAATTAATTGTCAAAGCGACTCTAATGATATTGGTGAATATGAGACACAGCAAAGAGCTCAGGGCATGCTGAACATTAAGTCTGATTTGTGAAATGAATATATTCACTGCCGCTTATGAATATTGTGAAAATTTAAAGAGTATCCACTAATTCCACTATTTTAAGCTGTTGAAATTGATCTCCAGGCATGGAAGCAGAGAAGCTTTATCTTCACACCTGCCTTCCCCCTGCAATATTGCTAAAGCACCTGAGAGGGACACAGCCAATGATCCAGTCAATCATTGTATGCACGTTAAGGTGGCTTCTTGAGAAATAAATCTGCTTACTTAGAATGGCTTGCTGGTGCCCAAACTAGAAAAAGTATCACCATGAAATTTAGTTTCTCAAGACACGGACCCTCTGAAGTCAGGGCAAGGTTTTTATTAAGTTGAATAAGACCAGCATTTACCTGCTAGTTTTTCAGAATTAAGCCTTCTTAAGCTTACTGCTGTGGAATCAATAGCTACTGCAAGAACAGTATCCACAGATGGAGAGTGAATAGCTCTGTAGCAATTTCAGATATGAAATTTTGTTTTTCAATTTAGCTGCATCTAGCAATTTTTTAATTATACTACCCAGCACTTCCAGCTATTTAACTCTTCAAAGCACTGCACAATTATTAACAAATTAATGGCTGCTTCATTGCCCTGTGAAATATCCTGATAGTTATCTGATTATCTGGTCCTCCAGTGGATGAGAATAGCCATACTGGTCATAAGACTATGTTACGTATAGTAGAAAATTCAAAGAAATTTTTGCTAAGTGGGCACATTGAGACCACCCATTATGACTACTTTTATTACAAAGGTTATTCGGTGCTACAGTATAATTCCTGTATTGTGGCAAATGACCTGGGGAGAACAAGAAGAGCAAAGGGAATTTTGTCAAGTTGTGGGATCAAAGAAACTTCTTCTGTTCATATGGCAACCCACTGTGATGGGAGTGTGGCTTCACAGGAGGAGGACTATCATCTTTGCAAGCTCCTCCTGAGAAATGGGAATGGAAATGAGGTGGATGAAATGAATAATGTCTGAAGTATTGCAATTAGAGGAACTATAAGTGTACAGAAAATGTAAACTGTCTTTTTGGGAAAAGGGATCTTCCATTTCATTGATGTTCTTTCTTTGCCTTCTACAAATTTAAGTATTTCCTTCTAAGAAAATATGACCTAACATGAGGATTAATTAGACTGCTAACCACATTTATCTCCTTTACACAAGAGATCATTCCCCGATGAAGGGAAAAAAAAGGATGTTTTATAACGAGTAATGAAAATAAGGCAATTTAGGGGATTAACATAGTGTCGTGGCTGACGCAAATGTTTTTCTATTTATAAGACTAAATATGTTCGGCTGTCAGAGCCTCAAGAGCTAAATGCTGGGAATGATAGACCCCCAGTGCCAAGGCTGTTCAAACAGGCAAGGGGAAGAGTTGCTTGCTAAGGGCAAAGAAGAGATCTAAATGACATGGGAATTGTTCAGTGCCTAATAAAGCTCCAATTCCTGTGCCCCCCTTAAAGCACTACAAGTTTTAAAATGCAGATGTGCCTATTTATATTTATTTATTATATTTAGGCACCTTTAGGACTTCCCCTGATAGATTTGTTTAGACTTTTTTGGGACTGAGGCATGTGTTTAACCCTTGTGAGTGATGATGGGAGGATATTTAGACTGTTGGCATGAAAAGGCAGGTTCTCTGTCTCATAGCTTTCTTATGCTTCTTTCCTGCATTGTCTCATGGGCCCGTGCTGATTTGGCTTAATAAAATGAGGGGATTAGAAATCGCAGGTTGCCTTGTGAAGGATGCAACCATACATCTCTTGAAAGAAATTCACTTCCTTCATGTCCATTTGACCTCATAGCACTAGGAGAATTCAATACATTCCTGTTTGAAAATTGCCCCCACATGTTTTTGAACCACGACCAGCGTGCCGTGCGAGTCACAGCTTTGAATTACAAAGGTACCTAAGGTAAGCAGGTTTGGATGGTGGCCTGTCAGTTTGACAGTTGCATTCTTCCTGGGCATACAGTCCTGCAGCATGATACTGCCAGACTTCAGCTTCCCTTGAGTTTCCTCCATAGCTTATCCATGTTCATCTCAGGATCACATTTCAACATTTCTGAAGCGTGAAGGAAACTGAAGATCCCAGTTTTGCACAGGAACTAAAGGTGAGCCCTCTTCCCTGACAGAAAAGTACCTGGAAGTTATGGAAGGTGGAGACTTACAAATATCTGCTTGGTTTTCATCACTTCTAGGATGACAGGTTCTCTGTGTGAGACTATGAGTCTTCCTCAAAATTCTCTGTCTCCTTATCCCCTCTTTTTTTTCCCCATTGCTCTCATTTCTTATTAATTTATCCCCTCTCCTCAAAACACTTGTGCTGTTTTTATTTTTAAAACCATGTTCTGCACCTCTTTTTCCAATACCAGGTCGCTGTTCTCCAGCTTTTAGCTGGATTATTTTGCCAGAGTCTGAGTCAATGATTTCACCAGTAGATGCTCTTGCCACATTTATTCCTTGTCATTACAACACAACTGACAGCATGTGTCTGGTGTTTTTCCCTCTTCTTCTTCTTCTTTTTTTTTTACTTTGTTTGTTTATTCATTTATTTATTTAGAGGAATGAACTGTCCTAGCTGACAAAACCCTCTATTAAAAAGGATGGTTAACCTAAGAGTAATGTTTATGCATATGAAATTATCTCATTCTGAATATGTAATCACAATTCTACTTCATGGGGTTAGGAATTAAATCCTCAGCTTTTTAGTTTATTCTAGCACTTTAAAATTTAGCATTTAGAACCTTCTTTTAAAAGATTAGTGCAAAGTTGTTGACTAAATGGTTCAGTACATCCTCTTTATATAACCCTTTTGCTGGGCTGGATTCCAGACTGTCTTGATTTCATATGTTTTATATCTCCTCAAGAGAGATTAATTCGATGTTAATTACCATATTAGGGTCAGCTAAGTTAACAAATATGATTTGTAATTTATATAACTTTAAAAGCACTTTACCTGCTAACTTTTTTGATGTGATCTTTGAATACATTCAGGAAAGAAGTTAGTAATAATAATAATTTTTTTAAAAGCCAAATACTTTCACATATGAACATAATGATCCAGGTTTTAATAAGTGGCTTTGTATTCTGTTAGAGTTTGTGTGAAGGGGACTAACAATACCAACGAGAAGAAAGTATTAAGTCTTTACTGAGGCTCAGTGACTACTACTGAAATACTTTATTCTGATTTCAAATAGGTTACTGGAAAAAAATAAGGGGTTTAAAAAGAGTTTCAACTATTAAAGTTCTTGGAAATTGTGAGAGACTTAGAAACAATCTACTCAGGTGACTGGCTGCAACTCTGAGTTTCTTATGTTAAAGTGCACTGGAAATTCTCCAGGGTCCACCAGTTCTATTGACTGCAATGGGAAGAGTACCTGGGTGCACGTGTAGACACCCAAATATGAAGCCAAATTCCTTACGAAGGGGTTTCTTAAATATTCTCTATCATTGTATAGTAGTATGTGCTTGATAGTCAGCTCTTGCTCATCGTCTTAATGTTGTTATTGAGTGCATCTTCCACAGTCCCTTTCAACACCGTTTGGTGGGTATTCCATGTAATGTTAGTACTATGGCGTGATCAATAGTCATATCATGAGTACTTTGTCCCCCATCTCCGTGAACCATTTTGTTGCTGTTTTTCAACAGTGTTGGCAATCTGTAGTACCTATGGTTTGCATAATTTGATCCAAAGCCCAGTAACATTCCTACGACTCTCTGTCTATCAAAACCTCCTTGATCTGTGACACTCATGTTATAAATAAACCAAGTTCTTGAAGTCCTCAGATGAATCGGATGTACCCCACTGGAGAACCATAGATTTCCTGAGACAGAGGTATCGTTTTAATGCAGATTCTACTCTGTTACATGTCACTGCAAACTCAGCGCTGCATGTGCATGTTCAGATTTATATATTTTTCAAGAGGTTAATGTTTTGTTATAGCTGAAATCACTTAGCGGGAGTGCAGATTGTGACCCTTTGAAACTACTGCTGCTCAAACTCATTGTGTATTTTTACCAGAGACACTGACCCTGGGGGAACCTGCCTTTTTCACAGGAAACTCAGTTCCCTATCTTTAAAAAAGTAAAATTCTACTCTTAGTCCCTTCCTTCTAGAGTTGGTCAAGTTGTATGCATATAAAACAGCACAGAATTAATCCATTCTGTGCTGATCATTCTTGATTAAAGTTTAGCACAATTAACCTTTAGAATGATCTTCCACTCTTCCACTATTTTATTTAGAACTTTTGTTGTTGTTGTTTGTTTGTTTGTTTGGTAAAATACCTTGCTGTTTGGATGTGCTGTCAGACAGAAGCTATTTAAAAGTTATAATTTTAGCAGAAGATAGCATGAAGGTCCGAGTGTAGATCTGTTTCTGAAGTGATAACCAGACCAGGTCCTAGTTGCTCCCATAAACAGTCAAGCTGTGTGCAATGTTTTGTATGTTTTCATCAAGGATTAAAAAAGAGATGATACTTGGCTGATGCTTTAAAGATTTTTAAAGATCCAATCAGTGTTGTGCAAAAGAGTTTTAAAAGTATTCAAAGAGAGATTCCAGATCTAGGAAAAAAAAAAAACAAACAAAAAACCACATGAGACTGCAGTAGGGATAAGTACAGGTTGCCCAGGCTCTTCAGCCAAGTTTCTACTTTGCCAATTCCAAAGCTGTCTTAGTAAATATGAGCTAAAGAAAACACTTATGGCATGAAGCAGGAATGGTTGATGAGTATTTGTGGAAAGCAGTTCAATGCTAGTAACCGCTGGAGCACAAATTGCCTGGTGTGCTGGAAGAAGAATAAAAGTATTTGGAATAGCACAAGAAAAACATTATCTGAAGTACTTTCCTGGGATGTGTAGCTCTTATGCCTGAAAATTTCATTTTTTGAACTGAGTGCTATTTATTCTGTGAGTTTGGGGGTCTTTTGTGTGTGTGCGTCTTTGTTTTGTTTTTTTCATAAAGAGAGTAGAAACATAAAGAAATTAAATGACTCATCCAAAGTCAGGTATAAAATGTGTCACAACACAGAAACAAATTCAGATTTCTTGTATCACAATGTTGCACGGTGCTCATTGAATTATTCTTCCACCTTGAGACGAGAGCAGGGTGCCAGGTTATTTTGGAGTTGACAAATATCTATTCAATTGTGGGACTGTGAAATGAAGTTTTGGAAAGGATACAGGGACCACAGCAAGCATAGATTTGAAGAGCTGGTCATGTTTGCTGTGGATCCAGCCAAGAAACAAATGGTGGAGAGTTCCAAGAGTTAACTAGATTGGGTAATTTCATCAAAATGTTTAGTCAATAGAATGTTCACTAGTGTTTAGTGAATAAAAATGATACTTATAGTGACTCTCTGTCTCTTGACTTATTACACTGACTGAAGTGACTATAAGCAAATCAGAGGCAAAATTCAAAGGCAGAGGGAAATTCTTTTAGAGTTCATAAGAATTTTAAGCCTTTATGTAGTTTCGTTTGGTTGGGAATTTGGCTATTTAATTCCTCCTGCATTCTTAGCAACATCCAGGAATGCCAACAATTAACCTGGCTATATCTGAAAATCCACTCTATACTGGCAGGTGATGGACAGATATTAATTTAATTTTTTTGCAGCTGAGTTACGTAAGTGCGATATTTTTGTACACAAACCTTAGGAAGTCCAAGTAACGCAGAATGTGAAACACGTCTCTTCAGAGACATCAGGCAACTAATGTCACACGCGTATATTTTATCTTGTGTCCAAGATTTGCTGAGACATTTTACTCTTCAGTAGCATCAGACAACTACACGACACCTTGGAGATCATGTAATGATGATGAAAACCACAGTTTGTTAGGCAGTTCTTCTGATCTGTTTGAACTCTATGGAATAAAAGCTATTATGTGTGTAAGAGAGGAATTTTTCAGTGGAAAATCACTAAGTGACCTTCCAGAAGCAGCAAAGGGCTGGCATGTCTCACTGTTCTGTCTGTAATAAATATTTTCTTTTAATGTTCTTTCTCTAATTCAGATAGTGACATGAATGTCAATTGACAGCAACTAAACTGAAAAAAAAATAAAAGAAGTCTAAAGCCAGAAAATGACTTTATGATTCTGGAAAGTAATCTCAATTGTTGTGAGATTTCTGTGGGTTTTGAGCAATTCTTGTAAGAGAAAGGTGGTGAATCAGAACAAGACTAGGCTTGCTGCAAAAGCCCAGGCTTTAGTAGAGATGTAGCAACCTGATCTAGTTGAAGATGACCCTGCTTATCGTAGGTGGGTTGGACTAGATGGCCTTTGAAGATCCCTTCCAACCACAACTATTCTGTGATTCTATGTACATTGTTTTCTCACTGGTTTCATTCTGTAACTTATTTCAACATTGTTCATCTTTGTCAGGATCATAAAACTTGAGGGTACCCTTTTTGGTGTTGGGTTTCAGCCAGCAATTGAAAAGGGTGCTCCTTTTGCAGCAAGTACTGAAGCTTAGCAAAGCGAGAGATGAGACAACAGGATAGTGACTGGCTGCAATTTGAAGCATTTTCAGCACAAATGACAAAAAAAAACCAACAACAACCCAGTCTTAAAACTACAGAGCCTGCTTTGCAGTGTTGACATACACTTGGCATGTTTGTACAAGTCTTCATTTACCATTTCTTTATGCTTCGAGTTGGAAGTCAGGATATTTTCAGACACCGTAGCAAAGGGTGTGTTCGGATGTGGAACAAAACCCTACTATTATCAGGCCTGGTGCAGGGATTGCTCGCCACACTTGCAAACAAGAGGAATATGGTCTTCTAGATGTTTAGATTTTCCCCATTAGATATCATAATCCAAGCAACAAGCATGGAAATGATGCAAAGAATTGTCCTGCATTCACATTATATAACACAATGTGTACATATGATTTTGTGCATGTGTCTTTGAGTATGTATGCATGTGTTAGGAATCATATGTTTTCTTTCAGTCTGTAATAAACGTATTTTGAATAAGTGTCAGCCTCAGCCATGGGGTTTCTTGTCTTCCAGTATCTGTGGTCTGTTGGCTAAGGAATTCCTTCAGTAGTAATATATCTTCATATTTTACTTTCAGTCTTTAAATACCCAGCTATTCCCTCTCTCTCCTGAGGACCGAAAAAGAAAAATACTGTTTCTTATTAAACCGTTTAGCCACCTTTTTGTAGTGACAAAATGTTCCGGGCTGTCGACAGGCAGAGAGGAATGAAGACAGACTTCCCAACGTATAGCATGTAAAACCTCCTGTGTGCACTTCTTGCTGCAGTAAAGTGTAATAATCCACTCCACTCAGCTGGATTTTTATGTGTTTCAAAATTTAAGAACTTCGTATATTTTAGAGTGAAAATCCCTGGGAAGAAGGAATGGGAGTTACTTCATTGCTTTCAGCTGTTGACTGGGTGTAGCAAGATTAAGAATTTAATTATGAATTTACCTAAAATTGAGTTATATTTGGTACTTCAAATTCAAGACAGTTCCCTGGTGTTTCAGCTCTCATCTTTGCTGGTGAAATGTCTAGATCTAGATCACCATATTTGTATGCTAGGTTAACACATCTGAGCTAAACCTGAGCTTTCTTTACTGAAGACCTGGTTGAAGCATCAATAATGGATTAATGGGTTTGAGGCTGCTAGATCAGATGCAGTCCATGGCTGAATATTGAGTTCTTGCAAGCAAAATAATGAACTGGAAGTAAAGAATTTGCCTTATTTTTTAATTATTAGTATTATTATTATTTTTCTGACTGATCAAACCAAGAGGCAGCATGAGAAGAAATTTCTTTTCTTTCGGGTGCCAGAGCCCTGGACCAGGCTGCCCAGAGAGGCTGTGGAGTCTCCTTCTCTGCAGACATTCAAACCCACCTGGACACCTTCCTGTGTGATCTGCTCTGGTGAACCTGCTTTAGCAGGTGGGTTGGACTGGATGATCTCCAGAGGTCCCTTCCAACCTAATTCATTCTGTGATTCTGTGATTTCACCAGGGTGGAGGGAGGATTTAGTCATGGGGAAAGAGGGGAAAAAAAACTGGTTTCTCATCCTTTAAAGGAATCTGTTAATCCAGTTTGTGCCACATGTATGCAGGCCAACAAAATGTCAATTTTCAGGTGTACCAGAGTTGGAGTAGGATGATTTCTTTCATATCTTTCATATCTCGTTCCTGCAGCTCAGACTGGGATAATGTTCACATATCCAGTAGCTGGCTATGATGGCTGGTTGGTCTTGGGATTTTGGAATGAATTACTAACAATTTTTCTGTCATTTCAAAAATTGTGTTCATATGTAAGGGAAAGGTTGAAAGGACTTGAGCCAGTTCCTCTAAAGTCTTTAATTTTGGCACAGTACCTTTATTGTGTGACACCAGTTCGTCTCGGCTGGATGTGTGGCCTTCTGTCTCTCTTGTCTTGGCAATGTCCTTGCCACCTGAAGTTATACATCTTCCTGAGAATATTTCTACCATGGTGGTGAGAAAAGTATAGAAGTGTTCTGAACTGGAAGTCAAGAAGGGAAGAAAAATCATTTTATAGAAGTTTGATCATGTCATGTATTTTTGTACATACCTTTTTAGTATTTTGTGTTTATATTCGGTGAAGCTGTTTCTTATTTCAATCTTTCATGCAGCAACAGGATAAAATGAAATACGACTTAAAAATTTAAAGGCTTCTATTGCAAAGTGTCCAGAATTAGCAGAATTTTCCCAGGCATGGAGTTCACCGTGGAGAGATTTCCTTTTCTTTTTTAAATTTTTACTTCTTTTTTGTTTCCCATTGAGCCAAATGTCTGTTTGTTAAATCTGCAGATGACAATTAAAAAAATAAAGAAACAATAATAACGGCCAATCCAACACCTCGGAACAAGGAAATGAAAAGATGGTCCTGCAATCCTGCTTATAGTAATTTTCTTATAATAGAAGATTTTGAGTCTTTGTACATTCCCAGCCTCATAGCCTACTCTGACTTGCACTGCTCTCATTTGAGCTCAGTGGTGATATTATTGAATGAGTGGCTGTAGATTATAGATCTAAGTTCATTACCAAGAGAATCATCCAAATGTCAGATGACACCTTGGGCATTTTCAATTTTATCTTTATCTTCCTTCACTTCTAATAAAATAAAGACAGTTAACTTAGTCATTTTTATTTTCTTTAAAAAAAAAAAAAAAGTGTTTAAATAAACGCCACCCAACTAGGGTACAATGTAAGCAATTTACTAAGCAGGAAGTTTTTATATCACGGGTCATGACTATATTGAAAGAAAAGATTTCACGCATTGGAGAGCCACATGATGTTAACTTTGTAAAAGAAAACACAAGTTCAACACTTTGCTCTGCAGTCTACAGTTCATAGCACTCTAATGTACAGCGATTACTGCTGATAGGACGACATCAATACACTTAAACACCCTGGTGGAACATTATTGTCTCCTGACCGAATCACAGGTGTTTTCAACTCAAGTAGATGAATAAATGCTTTATTGTAGAAATCTGAAGTTGCAGAGTATTCTCCTTAAAGCAGTAATGAAATGCATTGCTGAATGACCTTAACAACTGTGGAAGCACACTAGTAAATGTACATGATGAAATTCTGAAAATTTGTCGTGTGCAGGTACACACTAGTTAGAATGGAAATTTATGCACCGTTCTGTTCCTCTGCACACATAGTCGTCTTGCGTATGCTAGAGTTTATGTGACCACACATATGTTAGGCAGGTAGATACATGCCTGTTATACTGAACATAATGGCTGTGTTCTGTTTAGAAAATAATATTTTATTTCCTAAATGAGACTAATGGTGATACATCAACTGCACTAAAACAGCTAATTTGCGGATGTGTTTATAGCAAATGCCAATTCAACTGACTAAATGACTGAATTACTAGTGGGAGATTTTTACAATAAAAGAAAATAGCTTCTATTGTTCCCTCAATTTAGACTATGAAGCTAGATGAAAATCCATTGAAACGTTAATCTCTACCACGACTGCTGCTGGCTAACAGTTGTGTTGATGTCCTCTTAGCAACAGTGAATGGCTCCTAAAACGTCTATATTGGTATTGCAATCTTTTCCTGGCACAAAAATTATACAGCGGGATGGGAGTAGAGTTCTGAATTGGTGGGTTGTTTCAAAAAAGAAAAAAAAGGATGTACCACAATATAAATTGTTTAATAGCTATTTGAAAAAGCAGATGTGCAGACAGTGTATCGAGCTAAATGAGGTGCTGGAAGGGTTAGGCATTTGCTTGCTTGGCACGTGCATACTTCAGTAAAAGAAGACTTTCAGGCAGGCTGTATACAGGTCGTTTTCAGTAATTATTAGTTACTTAGATTATTAGTGACTTGCTGGTGTTTAAGTACCAGTGTGCTCCATTTTAATGTACTCTCTCGTGTGGGCACAGGGGCTGATTTCCAGACTAGCTGGGCTTTCACAAATTGCAGTTAATGTGAGCTGCAGGTGTTCAGAAGCTCTTTAAAGGAAAGGTGAGCAAAGAGGCTTCAGAAAAGCTCTGATCTGCCTGCAGACCTGTTGCAGCTGCAGACCTGTTGCAGCTGCAGCCCCCACACCTCCCCTCACCTTTAGAGTTAAGTAACGTCAAAGCTCAATTGCCACCCGTGAGATTTTGAAATTTTAAATGCTCTATTAGGGTGGTTTTATCACTGGAGAAGACTCTCTGAAGCAGAAATGAATCTCCTGTTTCCCAGGAAAGAGCTTTGTAAGTGTTGTTGAGGGTTTTTCTGTTTTAGAATGGGTCTTTCTTGATTTAAGTTCTCCTATTTTGTATTTCAAAAATTAAGCATTAACGACAATGTGGTTGGAATTGGTGTCTCTTATACCCTCTCCAAATTCTTTAACCTCCACTTAAAAGACATATTTTTTTTTTTCTGATTAATCAAGTTATTAATTATTTGTACGTATTGGGACACATCCACTGGGCAAAAGTCAGGATGAACCATCCTAGAATTTCTCTCTGATTACAGGACTGTGAGGATGGTGAGTACCAGGCTTCCCATTCTGGTTTGGGAAGATGGAGCATATAAAGGTCAGGACTCCGCATCTTGGGAGTGACCTAGACACTGGGATAAAAACTGGCTTTGGTCTAATTTTCTTTTCCTTTTTTATGCAATAAGGCTCTTGCTTTCAAGAAAACTGCCCTGGAGAAGATAAAAAAAAAATCACCTAGTATTTTTTAAATATTGATATGTTTTATATTTATTCCTACATGCATTTAGAGTGGGAAAGGATAGGGTAATGAGAGGAACAACATTTTTGTTTGGGTTGATCTTTATATTACCCACCCAGCAAACTTACATCCTTTTCCAGTTGTCTCATTAATCCTTCTTTAAAATCTTTCTCCTTGTTCATCTCTTTCACAACACAAACATTAGGGAGAACCCAAAGTTTCAAACTTTCTGATGCAAAGGCCAGCCTACGGATGTTAGCAGTGGAGAAAACAGTAAATTTACAATTAAAACATTTAGTCCTCATTTTTGTTTCAGAGCTAATGCTCTATTACAGTACAATGGTCTGCTGAATAAGGAGATGACAGCAACCAGTCAATATTTCAGGTTTTACCTTTTCTCAATATTCTTTAAATTAGACACAAAATGTAAAAGCAGAAAGTTATTTAAGACTCTGGAGAAACTTTTCAGACATGGCTGACCCTGTCTGACTATTGTTTCACATGTGGGTATGGTGTGTGAGAACAGGTATTTTAAGTTTACAACCCTGACAATCTTTTTCTCTAGTCTGCCTCATACCAATGGCATCAGGTCTTCCAGTTTCACTTCTTCTATTACTACTTATATACCAAACTTTGTAACGTGGTTCATCAGGTCTTTCAGTTTGACTTCTACTACTTATATATGCAACTTTGTAACATGGTTAATACGGGCAATATGAGGCAAGGAATGAGAATGGTACCTTGGCTTGGGTATCTTCCAATCCGTCACCTTTGTATGTTGACCCTTGGACCTCCAAAGACCCCTGTGCTTCTTATACCACCAGCCCACAGTGCTTATGTCCATCCTGGCCTCCTCTTCCCTCTTCTCTCTGCTTATTCACTGCTTCAGTTACCCTTCTGCACCCAGGGCTGCAGAACTGCAAAGCACGGAAAGATCTGAGTGGGTCGGTACAGGCTGTGAGTCTCACAGTCATGAGCAGCTCTGTGTAGGTGTTTGCCAGGGGCCTGCTATGAAAGCTCAGAGAACTGCAGAGCTTCCACCTACTTCCCTCTTGAGATAGTACCTACAGGCCATCTTGTTCGTCTGATTGTCCTCAGGTTGTAATCCTGATGTTGCGGAGTCCTGGGGTGTAAGGACAACAAGGAGGTGGACATGATAGCCTTTGTGTAACACTTGAAGGTTTTTTTCTTGCAGTTATGACTGCTGAGTTGTGCCTTTAATTTTTGCTCTCAAGAAAGTGCCACAATAGCTCTGTTGATGACTTTCTCTACAGCTGATGAGTTTTTCTACAGTTGATGACATTTCTTTACACATGCCAGCAAATACGGCACTTCGTGGTACCCTTTCCCCTTTTATCCTTCCTGTTGTAACAACACAGATATGTAGTCTCAAATGTCTTGATTTAGCTCTGCCTCTTGAGAAGGGATCATCCTTATGCTGCAGATTTACAGTCAGTCAGATTAAGCTCTCTGTCAGCATGGCAGAGCTGCAAAGGACTGCAAAACTTGGTCATAAAATTAAAGACAAATTTGGGTTGGAAAGGATGTCTGGAGATGATCTGGTCCATCCCCTGCCCAAAGCAGGGGCACCTCTGAAGGTTTATTGGGTTGCAGAGAGTCATATCTGGTTCAGTTTTTAATATCTGCAGGGATGAAGATTCCATCACCTCTCCAGGCAAGTTCCCAGTGTGCAACCTCCTACAGAGTGAAAAATATTACCCTTACCTCTGATCATAATTTCCGTTGCTGCTACTTACACCCATCGTCATCTAAGTTAAATATTTTGGCTGATGTAATCAACTCTGTCTTGTATATAAGGTGATCCTTGTTTATTTATGCACATTTCTCAGTGAATATTGCTGTTCCTTATTGCAAAAAAAAAAAAGAGGAGAGAACTTTGATGCCAGGGATTTAAATTGCCTTCTGTGTAAGTCCTGAGTGCTCTGGGTGACACCTTTGTTAGGCTAAAGTTGCACTGGATCCATAGCTTCCAGCAGCAGGTGCAGGTCCTTGGCTTTGCCCGTGTCAATCGGGACAACACAGAGTTTAGCGCCATGAAGAATCACTTCAACTGCTGCATGTTCAGTCCTACCAGACCCACCTACTTAGATAAGCAGAGATAGAAATAAGCGAGGTATGACTGCAGAGCTGAGTGAGAAGATGAGACGACTTCCCTGCGAACAGTCAAGATGGGAGTCCTTTAATAGATAAAAGTGAGTGGCTTTGAGGTGTTGCGACAAATCTTGAACATTATGTTGCAGGTTTGGCCCTTCAAATGTGTAATTGAAGATAATATTGACTTCCCTCCATCTCCGCTTCTTCAGGCTAGATGAGCGTTTTGTCCTTAGTTTATTTTCATTTTTATTTAGTGCCCATGGCACAGTGATATCACAGTTACTGTGCAGGGAATAGAATGTGCTGAACAAATATCACAGATCAAGCTAGAGGGAAAAAAAAAAAAAAAAAAAGATGAAACATTTTCCTATTAGATAATGCTGCTTTTATCAAAAAGGGTAGTAATTTTACGTGAATGTGTTTATTGTGATGAAATTTTATTTTGAGGGGGAAAAATAAACAACAGAACTGAAACATACTGAATAACATGAGCAATGCCAAAATCATCTTTTTTTTTAAAAAAAAAAAGGGGGTGTTCGAAGTTTCTTTTCAGTCCAAAACAGCAGCAACAATAAATATATAAATATTCTGTATGTCTCAAAAAAAGAAGAATAAAAAGAAGAGGAAGAAGACAAAAGAAGGAGAACAACACCACCACAAAAAAAGAAGGAAAAAATCCCTCTCCCAAGATTGTTCCACTGAAAGGCCGCCATGGGAAGCTTCAAATTTCAGTGTTAGTTCTGATTCAAAATCCGAATTTTAACTCTGAAGAAGTAGTTAAATTGCTTTGTTTGTGATCTGGTCTATGAAAAGGGTGGTCAAGGCAACTGCTTAGGGTCCTCATTCAACCATGTGCTTCATCTGTTACTTTCTCTGCATGCAGCTCTAAATATACAGAGAAAATTGTGTCTGCAGGAAGGATTGACCGGAAGTGTCTCTGAAATAATTTAATGTTTATACATAGAATAATAGACAGATTTAAGATGACTTCTATGAGTCAACTAGACAAAAGCCCTGCTTAAAGCAGAGCCGTCTTCAAAGTCAGGTCAGGTTGCTCAGGGCTTTGTCCAGGTGAACTTCGAGTATCTCCGCAGATGGAGATCTCACAGCCTCTCTGGGCACCTGTTCAAATGCTCCATCAAATTACACACATATATGTATATCAATATTTCTGTTATTTATTAACTTGTTTATGAACTTCAGAATTAAAGCTGTATTTTTCATATTGTCCTTTAAATATTTGACTACTATTTTTTTTTCCTGTTTTGCTTCTGTGTAACAGAAGATAAATATTTCTGTGTCTGCTTGCATCTGGAATTTCAAGAAAAGAACAAAATATTTGGAAACATTTTCACCATTTCTTTTTTTTTTTTGTCTTTGTCTTTTCTCTTAATCCAGGGTGTGGAATTTATCACTGAAACAATTAGGTCTTTTGCAGAAAATATGTCCAGGTTAAATGTGTAAATAAAATAAATGGAAAGAAAACACATCACTAATTCTTTCAGGTTAGAGTGTTATTAAAAAGCAAGACAGGTTAATATTTCAGTTTAAGTTTTGGAGTTTGTCTGAATGATAAAAAAAGCAGAACTTTGCTAAAAACAGTTGAATCCTTCCTGTTGGTAAGAAGGGTCTTGGCATCTCATTGCAGGTTCTTAACAACTTTGGTAAATATTTAAAGTGTACTGTTTAAAATTTAATGTAGCATCTCTCCCTGGTGAAATGAAATAATTGAGCCTCTAGGCACCACTATCATAATACAGCTAATTAGAATAATATCAGAGAAATGCAGACCAAAGGATAAACTTCTAATACTGGCTCCATAGGGCGTTATAATCCATTGGTCTATTTGGGGTGCTTTGATCTTTCCTCAGCTGTTGGAAGGATCCAAGCACCAAAGGAGACACTGAAAACAACAGGACTGAAGTTTTACATTGCAATCATCTTCCGTGTATTTCCCCCCAACACTTCATGAGTATTATGTACTTTCCACTGGAAATTTCTTGTTCTTTTTTATTGCTTTGGAAATTTGTTCCGTTTTGCTTCCTTGTACAAAAGCTCAAACCTCTCCAGATGTGGAGGGTGCAGTAGTTGTGGGTCCTGCCCAGATGGGTGCTGTGGGTGTCACTTAGTGTCACTGGGAGATGACTTGGGACAGGTTTGCACACATAGACACAGCTGGAGAAGGGGCTGGAGCACAAGTGTGATGGGAACAGCTGAGGGACCTGGGGGGTTCAGCCTGGAGAACAGGAGCTGAGGGGAGACCTTCTGATCTCTGAACTGCCTGAAAGGAGCTGGGAGCATGGAGGGGGTTGGGCTCTTCTCCCAAGTAGCAAGTGACAGGACGAGAGGAAATGGCCTCAAGTTTTGCCAGGGGAGGTTTAGTTTGGATATTAGGAAACATTTCTTCACTGAAAGTGTTGTCAGGCATTGGAACAGGCTGCCCAGGGCAGTGGTTGAGTCACCATCCTTGGAGGTATTTAAAAGACACGTAGATGAGGTTCCTAGGGACATGGTTGAGTGCCAGTGTTAGATTAACAGTTGGACTCGATGATCTTGAGGGTCTTTTCCAACCAAAATGCTTCTGTGATATCTTTCCATCTCTTTTTCCAAAATGCCCTCAGTGCTGCAGTACACATTTTGCATTGCTGGCTGAGGACACCCTTGGCTCAGTGCCCCATAGGGAAGAGGAGAACCCTGTCCTGCTCCACCACAGCAGCACTCCCCATAGACTTGCACCTCCAGGCAATTCAATGCAGCAGAGGGAGCTCAAACTGGCAGCAGTGTCAACCTGCATTAAGCAAAGGGAGGACGTACAGTGAGTTGCTACAAGAGCTCTGTTTATCCTTTTGACTGTAAAAATCCCACTGCTGTGGAGGTTTACAATCCACTCTGATAATGGATTCCCCCTCTCCCACATTCTGTTTGGATTGCAAAGCTCTGCTAAGATCACTTTGTCTAAGCAAGAACTGGCTTGCAGTAAATAAAACAATAAATATTTCATCTCCACAGTCCAAGTGACTTGCCCCATGATAATTTCTTCTGTCTGCCCTATGGTATTTTTGTGGAGATGTGGGTCTGTGCTCTCCCTGCAGCTGGGAAAGAGTGAGAGACTCCATCAGCAGAAAGGACTCTGCTTCTCCAAGCTCGTGGGAGCAGGATTTCTGCTTAAATTAAGCAGCTTTTCTTGTCTGAGATGGGTGCAGTTCTCTGGAGGGCTGTTGTCTTTCCCACTACTGAACTTCCAGTCTCACCTCTTGGCTTTTTTCTACTGTGGTACCATTCCTGCTGCACAGTCTGTTAAATACTGGCTGGGTAGTTGGGAGATAACTGAACGTTTGTTATAGCAAATGAGGCAATAAATGTCTGAGGTTATGACAGGCAGAAAAGTCAAGGTATTTATCAAATTGCCATGGGAAATAGCTTTGCCAAGCATTAAGTAATAAACTTTCAATTATCATTTTTATACTTCTACTGCAGAATGCTTCTCAGATCAGATTTGCTTTTATTGGTTCAAATAAGGTGAGAGTTGAAGTCATTTTGCTCCGTGAGCACAGAGGAAATGCATGTTCCTGTGTGTGCTTGTATACTCACACTTTCCTCTACAGTTCTGTGTTAGTCTCTTTTTTTCCCCTTTTATTGGTTGTTCTTTTTCACTTTTTTTATCTGGGAACTTTCCCCTGCCCTGGATTAACTGACCTACAGGCTGATATTGTGGATTTTAGGACAATCCACTAAATAGCTCTTAGAAAGGTACTCAATTTTAGACTCAAAAAGATCACTATGCTTTGTTATTGTTGATATTGATGTAGTATCCTCCTCTGCCTGACAGGAACTTCCCAGCTGAATATTGGCTTCTCTGTCACCTTCCTTGTGGTATAAAAGAAGGATTTTCCCATCTGCTGATGCCTGTTTTGACATGCTAACCATCAGAACACAAGCTGTGTTTAAAGTTTAAGCTGTCCTTGATTTCAGCAGAAGTCAAGCCCTGATGAACTTTTCTGTAGGAGCAGTGTTTCTGTGTCAGTTGATGAAGAAAAATACCCAGGGAAGAAAACCCTCAAATCTTCAACAGTTAAATGAAACTAAGGCTCTAAAGTAGTTCCTTAGAACACAAAGAGATATTGGAAAGCATTGGGAAAAATTATTGCAAGCAGCTAACTACTGAGCAAACAGAAAGGCAAATCAGGGGTAGGAAGCAGTAGGAAATTAGTAGTGAACAGGCTCAGAAAGTTGCTATGTTATTGTATTGTATGCCATCAAGAGTGAGTATGTACTTTAAATCATTTGTATTTGTCTTTGTTTCTGAAAATGCACAGTGCAGCACAAGTAATCACAAACACAGAATAGTTTCTATAATGAAAGAGGCAGAGACTGGGCTGGAAAGATCTGTAAAGAGGATGGCTCCTTGCTTTTTCTGCCTCTCTTGGGCTCTAAAAATACGTTACAGGCCTAGAGAGATCTTTAGTTTCATGGTTTATGAATGTGTTTATGGCATTCTCTGTTCAGCACTTTTCTCCTGATCTGCTCGTAGCAAACATTTCACTGCCTACACGTAGTTAATGAATAAGGATGATAATGTAAGTTTACTTCCCAAGGCAATGTAGAGATGAAGCACTGCTGAAGTTCCCATATGATGGGTTTCGTAGAACTACTAAGTTTTGCCACTGAGATATTTTACTTTCTATTAGGAATAGTAATGAAATACAGTGTTTTATACCAGAGTCTTTACGCTTGAATGTTCATAAGTTTGCTCAGAAGAGGCCACACATGGTCAGTTGTTACTGACACGTCCCTGAATCCCTTTAGCCAAACTCCGAAATTTTCTGAAGCGTGCAAACAAATTTTTCTCCTCTTCAGAGTTTATATTCTCCCCATCTTATTTTTATACAGTGCTGTTGTAATTTTTAAGACCTGCTATATGTGGAATCAGCTCCAGCACCTGGCTGCTTAGCCAGCAGTTCACAAGCTAGCCTTGTAAAAACACCCTTTGAAATCTTGCTCGTTAAAAAGCAGGCTTCCTCACAAACTTTTCAGTGTACTGAATTCCCACTGAAATCCAATGCGTTCTTTTATACCTCTGAAATAGCTGGTGATTTCAGAGGGAGCCTGTGATGTGCTGGTTCTGTAGAATTACAACCTTAACAGCTGTAACATCACTAAAAGCTTATTCCAGAGAAAGACCGTGTCGTAAATGAGTTGTTCAAAGATTGAAAGTTCCAGCTGCAGCTTGCTAACTGTGCCAGCTGCCAAAAATGATACTCCCCAGGAAAGTCCTACTCTCTCCACATTTATGGTTTTTCTTTTAAAATACTCAAATTTTAGAAAGCTTGAAAATAAAGGGCACCAGCTAGGGTTTTCGTTAGCTTCTAAAGTGATGGAGTTTCAGATGATGAGGTTGCTGACAGATGAATGACTGTATTTAGATCTCTGAAGGTTAGTTATGTTCATACTCCTATTTCCTCTGTCCCTCTCCGGGAATTTTTTGCCCCATCAGCCAAGAAGAGCAAAGGTGGGAGGTAGCTGAGGTTCACTTCAGTTTATTGATGAAATATTGATAGAAATGGTCTCTTGCTAGATAAGTGTATTGGAAACTCACAGCTCCTGTGCTTTCTGCAGCTTGTGCTCCAGCAGACAAACTTCTGGTGGAAGGCTGGGAGTGACAGACAAGGAGTGATTTGAGCATCAAGACTAAAATTGCCAAAACCAAAGTCAGGGATTTAAACGTAGGAGTTGCTAGGCAAGGCGTAAGATGGGGACACAGAACAGTAAATGAGTGTTGTCTGTGTTTAAGCCATATATCTTCCCTCTGATCATTAGAGTGCTTCCTTCAGTCCCCAAAACTTCTCCTTTCACAGCCTTTGAAACCGGCATTTTGAGTTTGGGGTCAAAACACTCCTAGACACTGCATTTGGGGTGCGGTTTACCCTTTACCACATGCTTTAAGCATGTGCTGAAGATGCTTTCTGGACTGAGCTGCTCAAGGAACCTCATCAGAAAGATGCATATGAAGCTACCGTGTCCCGTTCAGTTGGGAAATAGGAATGAAGCTGCTCAACACAGCCAAAATTATGCCTGATACAGAATTGCGGGTACCAATTGCTGGCACAAATCTCTGGATGGGGTGGAAGAAGGACAGCTAGAAGACTGGTTCCTCACCTCAATTTTGCCATAGTAGGGCTATAAATACCCAAGCCCTTTTGTGCTTGTGGATTTTAAACGTTTGAGAAATTTAGGCATTTTGTTATGCCTAAAAAAATCCCCCAAAACCATAAAAATCAAATTGGAGTTAAGTTTTTATGCAGCAGATTCTATGAGCACAGCAATCTGAATGGAAGAGAAGTTGAATGCGGTTGATTTTTCTTCAAAAGGGGTTGTTTCAGATTTAAATCAATGTTTCAGATTTAAATCAGTGTTTTACTAAGTTCCAAGGGTTAATTATGTATTGTTACTGTGTCTGTAGGGCTTATTACAACGGGCGTCCCATCTCAGCCTGGTGCTCTTGGAATACAAATTACAATTGTATCACAGAAATACAAAACAAAAGGAAGAAAGTGGAAGTTTAAAAAATTATTATCCAAAAGTGATTTCTGTCCTTTCCTTCACCTGTATGTCTGATAATGAATCCGTAAAATATTTTAAAATCTAGTGGTTAATTTTAGAACTGTTTTGATTTTTTTTTTTCTTAATACCGCTCTAAAGATTTGACTAAGGAAAGCGTATGGTTTGTTTCAGAGCACAATTCCAAATTTTCCTGGAGCTGAAAGGTTCAATAATGAATTCCAGCTCAAACTGAGAATCTTATGATGCTTTTCTAAATGAAATCCAGCATTATGTCAGGGATATTTTTATCCCTCTGACACAGAAATCATGTTTTTCAGAAGCCTCGGCTGCAGAAATAATGGCTTATTATACAAGAACAGAAGAGGGCAAGATATTTTAAACATATAGTGGGAAATATCCTCCCACAATATAAATAGACAAAAAAACCCTCTTGATCTCAGTCAAACTGTACTGATAATCACTGGCTGAGCACCTAACTCTGATGAGAAATAGTCCAGATATCATATTGTTCAGATTCCATGCTGTTTGATAATTTATGTTCTTTGTACATTATCAACCCACAATGCCATTCAGCTTGACAGATTCATGAGAATGCTTTTTTGTAATTTTCAGAGTCGTTTGTGTCTCCTGATCTTAAAATTGACATGTAGTCATATGGAAAAAAAAAAAATTGAAAATAATCATTTTACTGCTTTGGATGGGAGTGGGACCTTTTCTAAATAAAGTTTTCTCGATGGCCACATGGAATGTTTCATAAATGAGCTGCACAATTTAAGTTATTTTTTACTTCTACAGACACAGACATTTTTTCTGGCTTAACATGTACATGAAATAAGATTACGTGTAATGAGTGGATCTCAGCAGAACCACATCTTATGGCTTAGTATATCCTTTGGCCATGCAAGCAGAAACAAGGTTCTTTCACTATCCTGAAAAACAAACAAACGAAAAACAATTGCCAAACAAGTTATTTTAAGTTGTTCTATCCAAACGAGAGACATCTGGAAGAGGGGTAAATGTCAAAGTCTACACTGTGCCAGAAGGTTGTGCAGTGTTAAACGTGTTATTTAGCCTGCAAAGATTTTACTTCTACAATACTGAAGTTGCTTTTGAATTTTAACAGACGTAGTATCAAAGCTCACTTGTAGTTTCAGACGCTCAACATCAAATTTGTGTGAGAATTATATATACTAAAATATATGTATATATATACTAAATATAATATACTAAATGTATATATATACTAAAATAATAATCTTTTGCGCTCTCTAATGCAAACAGTGTTGCCATTGATGAAGTTGTACGAGTGACCTCAGATGAAACTTTGGAGTAAGAAGGTGGATATAGTGGCTCTTATTTTCTCATTTTTCTGATATTCCTGAAAAAGTGTTTAACACAGATAGAGTGCAAAGCTATTCTGTTGACACTAGTGTGACCAGAGTTTTACCCAACATCACTACTCTTATTGCAATCAGTATATTCCAGGAATCGCTGGGCTGTTACTCAGTGTATGATGTTGTCTTTGCTGCCAAGATTTTATCTCAGAAGACACACAGATGGCATATTTCTGCCTATAAACACAAAGTGAAAAGTGCCGGAGCAGCCTAAAATGTGCTCAACCTGCAAGAGTTGGGTCCTGCAAACAGGACTCGTTAATTCAGCCAACACCAACTCTCCTTTGCAGGATCAGAGTGAGATTCTACACCAGGTACAACCTGGAACAGACCTGATTTTATTACCTGGCAGCCCATATGTTGCTCAGCTGCCATAAAGCGTGAAACGCACACTAGGGAAATGCTTTTTCATCTTAAGTCTCTGCTATCGGGGCGTTAAGGAAACACAACTGCTTTTTCCTTATGACAGAAGTTGTAAATAGCTCGGGTCGCCTGTCTTCATCTGCTTCGTAGTGACATTTATTCAAATTCAGAAGAACAGAACATTTCACAACTTGCTATTTATGGTCTGATGAAATCATGTGCCTGCCATAGTTGTGTGTTCTGTATTTTTTTCCTAATTTTCAGCACTGTGTGAGAATTACATTTCATGGGTGTCTGGCTGCTAATAGGAGGATGAAATCAGAAATCCACGGTGAATGTTTATTCAATACAACAAGTCCAAGATTATAATTAAAATTCCAAGACTTTGCCCCTTCATATCCCGTGTTTTTCAGATTTTAAGCTTTTTTTTTTTTTTTTTTAATGTAGAGACCTTCTGAGGCATTGAAAACTGATGGTGATGAGTTGAACAAAATAAGCCTTTATATTTTCTTGCCCAGAATGACAGGCCATCACTCCTGGGGAAGAAGTGGCTTGCTGCTTTGTTACTTTATTCTAACAATAATTCACATTCCTTCAACACAGAGGAGCACCGAAGTGCTCTCCAGCATACATACATTTCTTTGCTTTCCATGAGCTGAAGAAAGCAGCTATCTTATAGCATCAAAACTGGAAACAGGTGTGATATAGAGAATATGGTAGTGGAAAATTTATTAGCCAGAAAATGTAATACCCTATATTGCAAGTTAGGTGAAGGGCAATGGATTTTTTACCTGTGAGTGGACAGGAAATAGTTTCAGAGTACAATTCGTACTGCATCTAGGGTCTTCTTTGTTATTGTTTAATCGTTTCCTCTCCATGAAGTCATTAGAAATTAGCAAAATATAAAGAAGATAAGCAGACAAAATTCCATTTAAAATTACTGAGAGTGATTATCCTGATGTTCATATACGAAGTCCATATAGCAAAGTTTTAGATGAATTTTTAAATCTTGTGATTTATTTTTCTGTTTGAGCTATGCAGTCTGTGGGTTAAAGTTTCATTTAGATGCCTATCAATAGGTTTTTGTCTGACATGTATATAATTGAAAAATCTGTTTCCTTTAAGGGATTTCTTTTGAGTTGTATTTTGGAGAGCAGCGAAATCTAACAACTTAAAATTTAGAGTTTCAAATGCACCTTAGGTGTCCGAAGATACATGTGGATGTCTAGTAGTATTTCTGAGAGGCAGGTATCTAGTTCTCGATCAATACCCACTTTTCCAGAAGTGGGATTTTTCATCTGTCTTTGAGAAGTGTATGCCAGAGATAAGCACCAAGGTTTCCCTGCTAATCTGTGACGAGAAAGGGTGTGACTCATTTCAGTGTAAAATAGATGTAGAAAAATGGGTCAGAGGAAGATCTTTCTAAAGGTGTCTATTTTTTTTTTTCTCTTTGCTAGACAAGCAGCCCATATGTGGAGACAGGCAATGTATATACCTAAAATAGGTGAGATGAATTTCAGTTTTAGAATGGGATGCATTCCCGCATTGAGGCGCATACATTTAGTTGTTAGTGCACACTTCGCGTAGAGGTCCGAGTCTTTAAGGTTCTATTACAGACAACAGAGATGCAATCACCAGAGGCTGAATTATTTTAGCTGGGTGATTGTTTCAGGCTAAGTTAAATCACTTTCTAGGCTTGATTTGTTTGTAGACTTTAAAGGCAAGATTCAGTTGCCTTACCATAAGTGCGTGATGCCATTTGAGATGCTTTAGGATGTTTCATCTGGTATTCAGCTGCTGCTTCAAAAGGAAACAGGACTCCCCTATGTCGTGGGTAAACTGCTATTTGTGAACAGAAGTCTTATTTTGTACCTTAGGGGGTATAAAATGGCACTAGATCTCTATGTTTAGGCATTGGAATTTCTCCCTAGGTGTCTAATTGCTGTTGAAAGTAGAGGTTTAATACGTTTGTATCTAGTGTCATGGATGAAAATAGTAGTTGTTTGGCATTCTGACTGCACATTTGAGTCTGCGAGATGTCCAAAATTACTCTTTTCCTAAAGTATCTCGCACAGATATAAATGTTTGAAGGGGTCAAAATAAGTGGCAAAAATGCCGTTGCTTCTAGGAAGGTGATAAAAAGATCTTGGAGGCTCTCTGTTCATTGTATCTTGTTGATTTGCAGATGAAATTTTATGTATTTGCTTGCACAACAAGCTTGTGTCTAAAATTCAGACGGAGATACAAATATGAAGCTACTTTCAGCCCTGCAGGTCCCTCATCACTTCTATTATAAGGTTTGGGAACAAAATTATGCTTCTGACAAAAACTATGCAGAATTTTAAAATCAGCTAGACCCTATGCAACAAAGGTAAAACGAGGTCATAAGAAACCCAAGAAATTTGCTATGCTTTGTCCACGTGCTGTTCAGCTGCACAGAGCTCTGAGTGCATTTTAACTTCTCCTGATTATTTCTAATAAAAAAATTTACAATAACTGGGGTTAAACATTTGATTATGGGACACCAGGGATGATTCATCTGCTACCAAGAATCAGGCTATGAAAACCCCACAGGAACATTTGTGTTGAATATTCCTGCTCTGAACAGGGATGTACACATGATGGGGACTTTTATTTAGATATTCACGAACCTATCTTTGCTTGTAAATTTATAGTTAATTACATTCTCTTGACTTCAGCTTCATGTACACCTCACTTTCTTGTTTGGAGACTGAGGAAAAATCCTCTGCTTGTTTTCATATACGTGGTTGATCTTACCCTGACAGTCATGTCACTTCTTTCTCCAGAAGCTCTTAGTGATTCTTCTAAGCTGAGTCTTCATTCTTAAAAGACCTTGAATGTTCCCTGTGAGGTATGTAAATACAAGAAACTCAGAAGTTCTGCAGAGTCAGGATTTGGAGGCTAGTCCTCTAGGCTTAGGAAATAATGTTAATAATTTTCGGGAAGACACTTTATTTCAAACTAGTAAGAAGCAGATGACCCACTGTGTCAGTGGAAATCTGAATGGCGTTTTCTTTCAGGTTGGCATTACACTCAAAAATTGGGTTGTGTCTCGTCCTTGTTTGGTGAAGATTCCTGCTCAGAATAAGAAGTGATTAAACAAGAATGCTGTTCTAGTTTCTGCTTTGGCAATGAAATTTCATCTGTTCATTTATAACTTCTCAGGTTTTACTAGGTGTTTTATTCTTACTGAATTCCTGGAGTGGAGTACATGAAGTTGTTTTGTTTTGGTTCTTAGCTCAGGAGTTTGATGTGGGATTGTACAATTGCAGCGTTGTACAAGATATTTGTTGATTATATATATTTTCATCAAGATATTCTTGTTCCTGGGATTGCATTCTGTTAGCAAAATGGGAGCAAAATAATTGAAACGACACCTTTTCTGGCTGCAATCTGGTCACAGTGAGTATATAGTGTTGAGTGCATTGCTTCATTTTGCTAAAATTATCAGAGACAATATGAAAAGGCCTAGAAGGAAACACTGCACAAGCATTATGAGGATCGGCTGAGGGAACTGGGGCTGTTGAGGCTGGAGAAAAGGAGGCTGAGGGGAGACCTTTTAGTTCTCTACAACCTCTTGAGAGGAAATTACAGTAAGGTGGATGTTGGTCTCTTTTCCCAGGTAACAAATGATAGGATGAGAGGAAATGGCCTCAAGTTGTGTGAGGGGAGGTTTAGATGGGATATTAAGAAAAAANTTTTCTTTTTTTTTTTTTTTTCTTCAAAGACACTTACAGCTTTTCATCTATTTATTCTGAAAATTCATGAAAATATGCAGCTGGACTAACGCTACCAAATAGTATCTTCATAAGGTGTATTTTTACTGGATGTATATCTAATGTACTAAAGACGTGAGAAAGAGTGATAGTAAACTTTCTGTCCTTACTGAAATGACAATGCAGGACTTCAGACTAGGAAAGCCATGTAGCTGGGAGAATTATCCCATAATTTCCAAATTTGCAGTGTTTTTCTTGGGAAGAGTTCCTATGTGGTTTCCTAGAATCTTTTCCTGTGTTATGGTTATTTGAGCATCAGTATTTACATGGGAAGTTTTGGAGTTTCCACAAAACTACAGTATTTAGAGTGTTCACAATCTGGTTTTGGCTTCCAATTGAAATTGTGTTTCTGCATTACCTAAACCAAAAAGAATTAAATAGACCTCCCAGGGAACTCTCTGTAAGCCATGGCAAACTAGTAGAAGCAGTCATCACTGCTGCATTTTAAATCACCCTGTACCCAAAACACACTTAGTCCTGCTATATGTCAGCAATCAAGAACACCAGTGAAATGCTCCCTGTTTTTTCTCAGCTTTGACAAAGGATTTTTAAAAAACACACAAACAAAAAACCAGGTAGAAAATGTACGCCTCCCTTGTCTGACAATAAAATTAGGGAAGATCGCTGAGTGTCTTGAATATGTGATTTCCTTACAGTCTCATCCTCACAAAGCCTCCAGATTTCTGTACCTCATGGGGTTTCTCATGTGAACGACCATATGAAATTTCTTCCACTAACTATATTATTTCCCTAACTTTCTTTTGTGAGTTGCTAGAGACAGGATACTAAGCGAGGATGAAACAAGTATGGTTTTGCTATGTATGTTTCTGTATTACCTTAATTCTCCTATGACTCTTATAGGAATTGCTGCCCCAAACATTTATATTTATATTGATGTTGTAATTGAAAGAATATAAAGCTTTTGACGTAATTCCTCTCTGTCTCAGCTTTTGGGGTGATCGGGAGTGTAAAAGTCTGCTGCTTCCGGCTTCCATCTTTGCTCTTGGCATCTTCTGGCAGGATTGTCCTGTGCATAGTCCGGTCTGTGAAACAGAAGAGGTAGGAGAGAGCTTAGACACCTACCTAGAACAAGGAAATACTGAAGGAGCCTTTGACACTTTGCTCATAAGGTACTCAGTTATTGTTGGAAGGAGAAAGTTTGTACATAACAGTCCTTTCCATTAGTTGTAAAGATGTTCAGCTCCCACAAAGGCCCCAGTAACCATTTGGATCCAAAATCAAATTCCTTCCATTCCTTCTTTATTAACTCCACTGGAAACCATAAAGGAGGACAGGGCTCATAAAATTTCGGGACCTGATCTGTGCTTACAATAGCAGAATAATAACTCTGGTCTCCATGAAGAGCCAGCCGTGAGTGCAGACAAACTCCGTTAGAAAGTGGTGTGGCCTCAAAAGCCGCTTTCGAAAGGGGAAAGTTTCTTCACTGCCCACACCTCAGCAGGCGAATCTCTCCAGGTTGTAGAATCATAGAACAGTTTGGGTTGGAAGGAACCTTCAAAGCTCATCGAGTGCAACCCCACTGCCATGAGCAGGGACATCTTCAACTACATCAGTTTGTTCAGAGCCTCGTCCAGCCTGGCCTTGAATGTTACCAAGGATGGGGCATCCACCACCTCTCTGGGCAACCTGGGCCAGTATTCTACCACTCTTGAGCTAACACCCTGATTTAGCAATGCAGTTCTGTCTTATTTTGGCACAAAACACCTCCTGCTGCCATCTTCTTAGACCTTACAAACTAAGGGCTATGTCTAAATAGTGGTGTCTGTAATTTCAGGGTATGCGTACCCTCCTTGCCTTAAATCAGCCTGTTTGGGCCCTGGTGCCAGCCTAAGTTGTGGCAGTATGTAGTTCATTACAGACTGCAAAATGACTGCAGAAGAGTGAGTTTTCCTGCTGTGCACACCATGCTGCTACCAGTAGACCATTATCTGTATCAGAAATGCACAGTTTATTACTGGTTTACATACAACTACAGTATGCCACGAACATCAAATCTGCTCACACTCAATCAGTGCTAGGAAAGCACAACTTCAAGGGACATGGAGGTGGCATCTAGGATGGTGGTATTGGTGCCTCATAAGCTGCCTTTCTAGAAAGCTCCCTGGCTGGGTTGCCCAAGTTTGCTTGGCTGGGATTGTTTGGGCACAAGCAAAGAAGATTTCAAGGAAATAGCCTCCAGCTGGATATCTTTATCTTGTTAGCATCTCTCCTTCTTCTTCAGGAACTGTTTGCTTTGCAACTCAACTAAGTGTGTTAAGGACAACACCAAAGCCAACACTTAGATGCTTTGGAGAATCAGTAATTTGTGTCATGGGATCAGTTGCCAGTGCCCCAAGCTCTCCAAAGGAAACTCCAGTTCCCTGTCCAACTGAACCTCAAGAGCTCAACATGCAACCTGCAAGTCCTTACTGGTTTGAGAAGGGTCGTTAGCTCCGTGAGGTGACTGAGCAGCGTGCCTGTGGCATGATGATGGGTTTTCAAGCAGAGCTCGAAGGATAACTGTTCTGAGGCTGGAATAAGAGCCAAGGCCTTCAGGAAAAATTACAGCCCTTCTGTGAGGCAAACTTTCTAGCTGTGCAAAGCCATCCTTCTGGTGAAGGATGCTGGCCTGAATTTGAGAAGGAAGTGTTTACCGTGTTGTTTTGACAGACTCTGCTAGCCTTGTTTTATTCAGAAGCTGTACCTCAGGCCCTGTTGTGTTAGTTCCATGTCTAGCAGTGGCTCACTTGGCCCTTTTTTGTTTTGTCACAGATCAAGCAATGCCATGACAAATAAGTCAGCCTTTTCCTCTGTTTGTAAACCACTTAATTTAGATCTTGCTCTACAGCAAAACCTGGTGCAGTTATTTATATCAACATGGGCCCAAGCACTGAAAACAAGTCAACATTCTGATTATGGCTCTGCATATTTTATTGACTATATTTAAATCATGCTGCTCTGAACTGGCACCTGTTCCTGTGTTACTGCATTACAGTTTAATAGCTCCTGCCTGTCCAAAGAGCCACCATCATAGAAAATAGTCCACAGATTCTTTACATTCAATGTCCCTTGGAATAAACATTTGTTTCAAAGTTTGTTTGCGATTTGTTAAATGTTTTACAGCTGAGGATGGCTATTAAAAAAAAGAAAAATAAATTGTAAACCTGAAAGTAAAACATCAAGCTGTATTGATTTCAGTATTGCAAATATTCGCTCTTCAGTAGTAGCCAGACCCTAGTTCTGCTGATGCTGCTCTGACCATCTCTCTCTGTCAAGTTCTCTTGCCAACATTGTTATCTTCTTCCCACACTGTCCCAGACTGTGAGTATTTTTGGTGATAATAATCTTACTCACAACTGCTTGTCAAGCTTTCAGTGCTCTGAGCTCTTGTCTTGCTCAGTGTGTGAGTACGACACTCCTTGCTGTGCTGTTCTCTTTTGGCTTGGCATTGGAAACACAATTCAACAGCTCCTTACAAACATCAGTAGCTTCACTGGTGCCACATGAAACCTTAAGGCAGATGCTGAAAATGTTTACTTTGTTAGCAATTTCTGATAATTTTATTAAATAAAAAGGGTTATGTTAAGAGTCTTTAACTTGCTCAAAACTTGGATCAAGCAACCAAGACATCAGAAAACCTGACTTGCTAAATATGTACATGTTTTCTTGAACCAGCAGAGTTATCTCTTTTTTTCCTGGGATTCCTTATCTCCCTTGTAACACATCTTCTGAAATCTGAAAAAGGGAAGAGACTCTTCTAAAAAGTCCAGATTCATTCCAGGAACTTATCTATCCTGAGCACTGCAAGAAGCAGAAAAGTTTTTTCGGATCAGTCTCTGATCATAACAAGATGCGTGTGCATCTTGTAAGTAAGGAGAGAATGGAGACTCAAAACTTACCTTTAGCGTTTTCCATCTTCCAAGTGCTGAACAACTTTCAGTCCAGTGATACTCTGTTACAGCTAGACATCTACATCTGTACCATGAAAAGCAAAATGTTTTAGAAAAACAAAAAAGGTAGAATGTTGTATCATTAGGTTTTGAGGATTTGCTTGTTGGTGTTTTTTTTTTTTTTGTTGGTTTCTTGTTATTTTTGGTTTTGTTTGTTTGTTTTCCTTTTTTTTTCTTTATCCTCCTTTTTAAAAATACATATAAGTAGATGGTGTCTATACAGACACACATATTCTCCCTCTCTCGCTGTTTTCATGTGTGATTCTGCAGACACATTAAAAATCCTGTTTCTACGTGCAATTTTGCTGCGAATGACGGTCATCTGACTAGATGTGGACTTGGCTCATATGTCTACACCCAAGCAAGTTGTCTTCAGCTCCCTTGATAGTCAGCACAGAAGCTGGTGTCAATGGTCACATGAATCTTGTTGAGTGCATGTGCTAGATCCCTGTTGACTGCAGTGTGACTAAACACCTCATACATATGAAGGCATTTCTAGTTAGTGAGATAAATCTCATGAGCAAGTGTCTATGCTTTATATTTTTCACAAACGAGGATAATCAGTGCAATTAATGTAAAGAATGTGCCTACTTAGAATGTCCTCAGAACATCTGAAGGAGACTATAACTTGTTCAAGTGAAACTGTAGTGACTTTGATCAGGCAAAATGCAATATAAGCATTTAAAATCTGACAAGGACATCTGAGTTTACAGTGCGTTTAGAAAATCCAATGAAGCTTTTCACGAACAGAAATGGAAATGCAGTAGGAACAGTGCCAAAAAATATATAATCATCTCTCATCTTTTCACTGTTTTAGCTGTCACTGCTTCATTAGCTGTCACTAGTTAGTAGCATCATGGTAATGTTGAAGTCCCTCTGTTATCTATTTGGATTCTTTAGTGATGTCTCTATTGACAAGACAGTTTGTGCGCTAAAGCAGAAAGCTCCTTTACTTGTGCATCAGGCAGCCACACGGCTCCTACATGAGGGTGCATCTCATCCATCTTCTTACATCTCCTTTTCAGCCCTATAGAGCCTGATGCTGATGTCTTTCCAAGAAGCACCTCAGTCAACTTGCTGTCACATCCAGATATGGCCCATTCAGAAGACAGACAGAATTGACCCTTAGGTGTTGCTAAAGATTTGAATGAGGTCAGACATCCTAATATACTCGCAAGGACTTAGTATGGACCTACGACCATGCAGTTTGGAGATCAGTTGTGTATGAACTTGAGTAGAACTTAAATATACATATGTACAGTGGAGATCTTTTATAAGTACAGGAAAATAATATATGGTCCGTGTCCTAAAGAACTCTAATTTCCTGTGTAAAACCAACAAAAAAAAAGTCCAGACTGAGAAAAATATAACTCCTTTTATTGGTGAGGGGAGGTCAGTCAAATGCAAGAATGATGTATAATTCTATTTGACCACCCTAAATAAGCTTCAAACAAGTTGCTGCTTTTTGATGCATTTTGTGTTTCCACGACTGACAATGGGAATATCAGAAAAAAAGATTCAGGTGAACAGTGGGGATAAGACACAAAAACTGCTGAACGTTGAAGATGGTTATGTTCTCAGGAGTCTGGAGTTTTAGCTCTCAGTTGTCCATTAAACTTTAAAACCTCTTTTTCTTTTGAAGGCTATAAATAAGAAATACAAGTTGGGGAAACAAGAGGTAGGGAAGTTGTGAAGAAGAAGGGATTAGGTAGCAGTGGGAAGCTAGTCCAGGTGAAACTTATCTCCTTTTTCCTTCTGTTTTGCTGTCCCTCCTGTCTGAATTTTCCCTGATGTTTCATTTCACGCACAATACCACCAACAGGTCATTATTAACTGGTGTAAGCAGGCAGTGATTTGTGCTGAGCTGAACTCAGAACTGGTGTCCTGGTAGGCATGTGCTAACAGAGGACAAATCGAGGTTGCTCTTCACTCTTTTTTTATTTTTTTTTCAAGTGATCTGACCTAAATTTGCACAGCTGTGTTCACACTTAATCCTGCCTAATAGCTCAAAAGCTTTATATCTCATAAGAGCAGCCTACTGGCACCTGACGTTTATTCTGGCCCTCAGTCAGTTCTGCCCTACAAATCCTCTGGCACAACCTGGTATTTTTTGGTTTTTTTCCCTAGTAGATTTATTCCTCCATTTAAATACCCTTGAAATGACTAATCTATGAAGGGTATAATCTAGACCGCTTGTTTTCAGCATTCTTGGATTTGGCGACCTGTACAAATTCACCAGTATGGTTTGGTCCCACAAACAGAATGTAAGAGGAACTGAAGTTGACTTGTTTTGCTAAACGACTTTCTTTGGATCCTTTAGGTACACTGTTTTCACTCATGACTATCTGGACTGTATATTTGAAGCTATTAATCTAGAGTTAAGGTTCTCAACTGCGATATGCAAGTGACTTAACTCAAAACACTAAATTTTTTGCTGAAGGTTGAATGGGTATCTACCCCTAGCGAACTAGGTACCGCTAGTACTTAATGAATTCCAGGTCTGTTGGCAGAAGACAAATCACAGTGGAGTTTAAAAGTACCAAAAAAAAGTACATAAAATAAACCGGTTCCTTTCTTATTTGCTCCGCTCCAAATACTCTTTCAGTTATGAGTAATTTTTTAAAGAATCATTTATTATTTGTCTTCTGTGTCTCTAACTCATAACATTTGGCAGTAGCCAACAGTAAACCTTGAGAAAAGTGATTCATGGTGCTGCACTCTTTATGAACATATGTCTAATGCCTTCGACAAAATTGTGGTCATCCGTTTTCCCAAGAATATTAAACAGCGGTTTTTTTCTCTTAATATTAGAAGATTATTTTCAGGGCATCCATCCAAACTGAGTTAGCTCTTCAGAGTACAAAACAACCCCGAATTAGTCTTAACATTTTGAACGAGGGCAAATGCTTATACCATGAAACACAAAACCAGACAAAAACCCCAAACCAAACATGTTTGATACATGTGGTTAAATAAAACGATGTTCCTTGCAGTCGTTTTTACCTGTATCACAAGCCCTCGTTTTGGCTTACATATTCAACAAAAAATTCAAAGGATTACAATGGCCTGGAAACCTAAAAAACCTCACCAAAATAGCTGCAAGTGATTATTGCTATCTTGTACTGTGATACTATCACATTCTGTAACCTATACTAGGTAACATTAGGTAATTGTAAACACTGAGGGTTTTACAAAGTAATCCCTGAGACTTCCATGACTAGAGTGTTACAAGGTTTCTCATGTCTAAGAATAACATGATTTCTGAAGAAGACTTGAGACTGAAGTCTTAAATGGTAATACATATTAAAACAAACAGAAAAATCACAAACATAGATCCAAAAGGTGTGGAGTTTGTAGGCGCATTTAGGAAACAAACTAACAAGCCTTCTGATCCAAACGATGTATGTCTATCACCTTTGCAAATTCAATTGCATATATTTCTTGCTTTCGACTTCTTTATATGCTGTTGTGTGAGGTCAAATACTTGAGGGAGATGATACCTGTTTTCCACTGGGTGTAGATATTTTGATTTATCAATCTGTTGAAGTTATTGTAACTCGAATGTGAGAAACCGAATACAGTGCTTTCTGGTGCAAGCAGTAAAGGTT
>VWYH01006158.1:111503-133244 GCA_013399365.1 Pampusana beccarii | reverse complement strand
CCCAGGGGAGCGAGCCTGCCCCCTAGAATTCAGCCTTTTTTGTGAAAGTAATGTAGAATTTTCAGCTGATGGCAAGTATTTCTGAAGTATGAGAGAAGTGACTGGCAGATTACTTTAGGCTTCTTTTCCACTACTTTAACTTATTTTTTGGCATAAATATTGGTTTAAAAAACGAGTATACTTTTACAGCTATTTGCAGTTTTGTAACAGAGGAATTCTTGATGATTCGAAACAGAGTGTTGAAGAGAATCCAGAATGAGGAATTTTGGTCAGTACCTCCTTTTTAGAGATGAAAGTTTTTGATCCCACCTGACACAAAGGAACTTCAAGGAATTCTCTCTTCTGATTATGAAGGTCTTGCATCAGTCCACAAATCACTGCACTGGAGACAATGACACTTTTCAGTTTCCTTGCAAATTTTACCCTCAAAGTTGTTGGTTTAGTACTGGCCATACTGCCTGAGAGCTGGTGTCTGGATGACTGCCACATGCTCCTTGGTGTTCTGCAGCAGTTGGAAGGTAAAGGGATCGATGTTTGGATGAACATCCAGAAAAGGTCCAAAATGGATTAAATTGTTGTTGCTTAAAGATTGAAGAGCCTAGTTAAAAAGAAAAATAACAAAAGAAAACACAAAGTGTTGCCCTTCTAAAAACAGCTGTTGCACAGTGCTAGAGTCAAGCAAAGGATCTGAACTTGTATATTTTATACCCCTCTAAGTATATAAATTCTCAATCTATTTACTCTTTGGGGGTAGATGGGTTGCACACAGGTTTCCTCCCTCTCTCTCTTTCTATCTGACACAAAGACATGCACAAATTTTGTAATATCTGGGATTTATCCCAGCTCAGAAGGAAAAAACAAATTTCAAGTGTTATGTGGGCAGGGAAGGCTATTTTCCATCTACCTCTAAATCTAAGGTTAAAAGGTACAAACTTTCTTAGCTACCAGGAAATCAACCTGTAATCAACCTTCTGCTTGTAGTTATCACTCTTTTTAGTATAATAGCTTACACAGTTGAATAGAAGGACATAGTATGGAGAGACATATAGAAAAGACTTTTTAAAATGCCTTATAATAACCTAATATGGATTTAGACTGTGTAATTTTGAGTAGTAAGGCACTAGAAAATTATTTAAACTGAAAATAGAACTTCACTTTTCAGGTATTGTTAATGACTTATGTGACCTACAATAACCTTAGTGACTCCCTACAGATAATTTTTGGTTGCCAACCCATACTATAGTTGCTGTATATCCAGTGTCCTAAAATTTGCACCCCATGAGGATATAATGTGTGATACCAGGTTTTGCCTTGTGAAATTCCTCTGAACTAAACAAAGTTGTACAGAACATAACCTCTAATTGAAGATCGTTTGGATGTTATCAGCAGACATACCCTACACTAAGTTTTCAAGTTCTTATTTGTCTTGTTGCAGAAAAGGAACTTTTTTCCTTTGTCTTTTTTTTTCCTGTCAAACAGAGTAATATGAGATGTAATTCAAGTTGTGTTACATTTCATCATGACAAAATATGTAAGCTTACTGAAATAAAAAGAAGGAGGTACTCAGAAACCACACCACACGCTGTAGAAATCTTGAATATATGCTGGCAATACGTGACTCTTGTAGATTCTATCCTTGTGTGTATTGCAGGGGCAAAGAGCTGTTATATGACATCTGATCTGCTAATGCTAGCCTCTGGATCTTTGGAGTTAGGCATAATGTCACTAAAAATAGTCATGGTTTTGTGTTACATCAGATTAAGTTACTGGCACATCCTAGTGGAGTGATGAGCTAGTGAAAAGCCAGCTGTGTTTGAGAACATCTGGATTATTTTAATAACAGAGTTCAAGCATATCAAATATTATGACCTGCATGTCGGAGAGCAGTTTATGTACTTCTCTCGAAATTTTTCCAACTCAAATAGAACAATGAACAATTGGATTAAGATTACTGAAATTCAAGTCCTTGTTCAAAGCCTAAATGTGTTTTCAGTGTAATTTTATTATACCCATGTAACAGTTTGGCCCTTACTGACCTCATAGTACTATTGCAGAGACCATCTGTGTATCTTCCCTAAGGAAGCAGCTCTTCTACAAACAGTTTATTAAACAGAGCTCCCAGAATGCCCCTGTCTTTTCAAACCCTAGTGCTCTTTTCAAACAGGATGAGAATGATGACATTTCCTATGGACAGCAGACTATTTTACTGTTTTCCAACGCAAGCTATTCAACACTTTCAAACGAGGCATATGTTTGTATTTCCAAAGTCTCTCTACTTTCTGAATCTGAAGTGGGTGAATGTAAGGTGCTCTCCACACACACCATGTAGTCTCCGTAGAAATGCAATACGAGGGAAAGATTTGAGCTGATCTGTACTAGCATCAGATGAACGGTCCTTTTGAAATAATACGTTATTTACAATTTGTTTATTTCACTATGGTCATGTATAGCTTATGCAAAAGAAACATCACCACAAATGGCTTCTGGTTTCTGCTTCTCGGGTACACCTTACAAAAGGCTAAAGATTAAGTTCATAGTAAATATACATTCTCACGTGAGCAATCATGATTGAAATAATGACCTTCTATTTCCTTATCACCTCTGCCCAAATCACAGCTCTGGATGTCAAGTGAAAGGCTGCCCCAGGGTCTGCCATCTATGTTGAGTTTACTGTGACCTGTTCTGTAAACACAGGGTTCCAGTCCAAAGTGCTATCTATTTGGCACTCTTAAAAGGCTTTAAATCCTATTTAAATTAAAACAGATTAATAATATCTCTCTTGAGATACATGCAAGATGCAGACACAAAAGAATGAACAGGCCTTCGGGATTTAAAACCTACCACACACCAGTGTCCTCTTTTTGGGAGCTCAAGAAAGTTGAGAAAATGTTGGAGTTATGCCAAAAATTATTTTTTCTCTTTTACTGTTTACAATACAGTAAAACAAGACACCTTTTGAGTATTCACAAGAATACAGAAACAGTTCTATAGAATAATCATGTAAGAGAGCTGCTGAGCTTGAAAAGTTGACCGTTCTTACCTTCAGGTATGGATGGTCCAGAACGCATTATTTCTTCTAGAGGAAGAAGGTTTCCCAGCTGTAATATTAATTCTGAGAGAAAATACAAGGTATGTCTCTTTGTCCTTTTTCTCAGAGGAAAAGTTCATATGTTTACAACAGCAGCAGCAATAGGGAAGCTGCCTGTGCGTGCTTTTCTGATAATAATCCACTGATATGATTGTTTTAAAGAGCATGAAACTGTGGTTGTTAAACAGTGGCTACTCAGGGAGTTTGCAGACTCCTTTTGAAGAACAACAGTGATATAATTCTATTATTAGCCTTTGCAAAATTATTCTTATATTTTATACCAAATCAATCAGACTGGCTCAATAGATATAAATGAATATTTTGTTTCAACTTCTGTATCAAATAAGCAATAGTACCGTGATCCAGCAAACGCAGGAGATATTACTCACAGTGGTCTGTTGCTTTGTAGCCAAAGTTAAGCTCAGCTGCTGATCTGTGTCCTGGGCACTCAGATAAATCTTCCCGTTCTTCATGTAGCTCATTTAAATATTTTGTGTCGCCAGCAACTTATATGGAAATAAGGTGTGAACAACTGAGGACCTCTACATTGATAGCCCACCTGAAGTACTGCATCAAGCTCTGCATTCCTCAGTACAGGAAAGACATGGACCTGCTGGAGAGAGTCCAGCAGAGGCCACAAAAATTATCAGAAGGATGGAACACCTCACCTATGAGTACAGGCTGAAAGAGTTGAGGTTGTTCAGCCTGGAGAAGAGAAGGCTTTCGGGAGACCTTATTGCGGCCTTTCAGTACTTAAAAGGGACCTATGAGAAAGATGGGGACAGACATTTTTGCAGGGCCCGATGCAATAGGACAAGTGGTAATGGTTTTAAACTAAAGGAGGGGAGATTCAAGCTAGACACAAGGAAGACATTTTTTACAATGAGGGTGGTGAAACACTGGCACAGGTTTCCCAGAGAGGTGGTGGATGCCCCAGCCCTGGAGACATTCAAGGCCAGGCTGGATGGGGCTCTGAGAAACCTGATCTGGGTGAAGATGTCCCTGCCCCTTGCATGGGGGTTGGACTAGATGACCTTTGAAGGTCCTTTCCAACCCAAACTATTCTATGATTCCATTCTAGTGTTGATATTGCTTGTTGTGTTGGTTGGGGTTGGGTTTTTTTTGGTTGCGTTTTTGTTTCTTTGGTTTGGTTTGGTTGTTTTGTTTTGTTGGTTTTGGTGGGTTTGGGTGGTTTTTTGGTTTGGTTTGGTTTGTTTTTTTCCTGACAGAGAAAGAACTTATACTATTGAAATAAAATAATGAGTACTCTGTAAAACTATTACTGGAAACTGACTTGACAAAATTGGGTAACTTTACATACACAAAAAATTCTGCTCTGTTTTTGTTCCCATTTATCATCAAAATCAAGTGAGTTTTCAGTCTCCCTGGGTTATTTGAATCTCCTGGATGTAACGGGGAAATTATTTTTATGTGAAAAATAGTTCAGTACAATCAAACTACATTTAAAAGAAGCATACATTAAATTAATAACATTTATACTGCAGTATTGAAATTTATTCAAGATTTTTCTTTCAAATATGTTAAATGAACCCATTTTTCTCATGTAAGGTATACAATTTTGCTTTCTACTACAAGTACTGTATAAAATTGATTTGAAAACAAGTAGTCAAGTTCTTCTGTAAAACTCTAACATTTAATAAGAAAGTTCGAATATTTCATTTATTTTTTAATTTAGGTTGAAGTTTAAACAAGGAGACTAAAGAAACTATCTCCATTCTGTTACTTCCTGCAATAAGGCCTTTCCTTTCAGGTTCAATGCTGTTTCAAGTGAAATTTCGGGTTAGATTCTTGTAGTGTTTTACTTTTTCCCCTTGATTCAACCACAAACAAAAAAGTGTTCACATAGCCCTGTGAGATCGTGTAAACATACAGAAAATGTAACAGCAAACACGTGGATATTGGGTAGTGTAACAAGATACACAGTATGGTGTGCTATGAAGAAATACAAGCCTTAAGGCTCGGGAAAACTAAAGGTCTTGCCATACTGTATTGAAAGATCCTGCTATATTGGACCATATAGATCCCTGTTATAGCAGGCCATTTGGTGCAGTCTATAAATGTGCGATTTTTGTATTCTGTTGGCTGGCATAAATATTAATTTTAAATATATGTAATTGTCATAATCCTTGTGTCCTAAAACTTAGATTCAGTCTTTTAATGGAAAAGTGTAAAGGTGTGGTTTTAAAATGAACTTGCTCTCAACAAACTTACTGAGGTGGGGTTTTTGTTTGTTTGTTTTTCCAATTGTCTCCTCCACCAACAGTCTTGATTTCATATTTAAAACACTGATACTGAAGACAAGGGGAAATTTTTCTAGATTATTCATGCAGAACCTTTTCTTCTCATATGAAATTACATCACACCTGCTGGCCTGCTTACATCTGACATTTAAGTCCTCACTGAAGCTGATGAACCTTATATTTTATTGATTAAGTTGGTTATCTGTATTAGGAGTTTTTGGAGGTATTATTTCCACTAAGTAATTTTTTTTTTTTCTCAGATAAATGGGTGCAAACTCTGTTAAGGCCCTGGGAGACACTCAAGTTCACATTCGTCAGCCTGTATTTCTCAACGAGGTTTTCCAATAAGAGTGGCAAATATACATTCCCTTGTTACATACCTAGAAAAACTGAAAGAGGAGGGACTTCAGGGCCTGAATGACCCCCATTTGAAATTAATAAGAGTGCGGACTTTTTAGTAGAAATTCCTTAGACCTGTCCCTGCAGGAATAAAAATAAGCTTTTCAAGTAATTTGATTTTGTTATACACGCCCTTTTATTAAAGTTATAACTCACTATCCAAAAGTGGTATTTTTCTGCCATCCTTAACAGCAGACAGAAAACTCTCATTTTTTTTTTTAGAAACTTCTGGCTTATTGTAGCTTGTTTATACTCAGGTTTTACTTGTTCTTCTCAGACTTTACCTCACTGTTTACAGAACTACCGTCTTCCCGCTTCCACTTAAACGGCTTCAACTTTTCATCCCGCAGAGGGGGTAAAACCTAGTTCTTGATAGCTACAGCATAAATATTCTATATTAGCACAGATTTCCCCCCTCAGGAGGCCATGTAGAGAAGTAGTATGCTCTAGTCTTCCTTGTGCATGTGTGAGTTTATGGTACTGGTGTTGCAGCAGAGCGGGCAAGAATTTCAAAGCAAGAAAGGCCGACCTGTACTTTCATTAGAAACCAAAGTGGGAATCATCATTTTGTTCTTCAGCAGCAGAACAAAGCCAGCGCAAATAACATGTGCTTCTAACACTTAATGGTGCCTAATCGGTCAATAGCTCTGCATGTTTATAGAGCCGGGCACTTTCTGGAGTGGTGGAGCACAGGTGTGCTTCAAATTCAGGTGTGTGGTTTTGTGTTTGTTTGTTTTTCTTCTTCCTCTTTCTGCTATTTCTCTGTAAAAGACATGAAAAAAAATCAGCCAACGGGGAAGTATCACATTTCGAGATCTTTATAAATGCTGCAACCAAGACAATATAGAGGAAAGAATGGAAAACGTGTGTTTAAGTTTCTCCATGGCTTGTGAAAGTAATAAAAAAGTGAAATGATACATCTTTTCTAGTGTTTGGTTTAGTCCTGTGAATTTTGATCACAGCAATGAACTGTTTTGACATAGCCCACTTTAGAGAGAGTTTTTTTGCATTTTATTTTATATGCTCAGACCAAAGGCACACTTCCCATGATCAAACTAAATATCAGCATTCTGTGTATTTTGCTTAGGGCAACACCATGGTACCTGCAACCTGTAGTAACGGAATGAAACTCTTTCTGGTGTTTGAAAGGGTTGCTTTTTTAGGGTATGAGGGGGGAATTTACCTGTAGCCCAGGGCTGAGAACAAAGGAAACAAGATCTTTTTTGTCATGATTTATATTGCCTCAGCTGAGGATGTCTCAGGAACTAGCAGCCCATAATGAAGTTCATGGTTGAAACTCCTGGCCAGCATTACTAAATATGCCAGAAGAAGTGGGTTCAAGAATAAGAGTATAATAGCCAAGCAAAAGCCATGAAAGAAACCAAGGGCTAAAATTTTAATGTTTTGCTGGAGGTACTCTAATCTAGTGAATGTTGGGTTTTGGGGGTTTTAAAAAAAAAGAAAAATAGTCCAAAAATGACATTTTGAAACAATGGAAACATTGTCAACAGAAATGTACAGCCAAAGAAAAACGGATTTTTCCCTTGGTCCTTCAGATCACTGTCTCCATACTAACATAATTTTAGCAGCTGACTGAAGTGTGGGATGCTCCAGAGCCAGTGATGTGGCATCTTGACAGCCTTTGGCACTCTCTAATTCTCTTCAGTGAATGTGACCCAGCTAAGCCTAGCAAATAGCACTGACATTTGATTTCACACGCAATGTATAGTAGAGGCTGTGTGTGTAGTCTCTTTGCTAGGAAAATTATTTTATGACTTGGCATGCTTTAGTATATATGATGAGCAACAGGAACACAACAGTAATAAATAGGCATCTGTCATCATCCAAAATTGTTACTGCATTTTCTGCAGTGTTCTTTTTTGTTTTCTTCAAGATAATATTTAGATAATATTTAGAAACGCATGGTTGTAAAAAGACGGATGTACAGATTTTTACTATGACTGTGCAGGAGCAAAAAGGAATGAAAGAGAGACCATATGTGTAATATATTTGTTGTTACAGCTTGCACTGATTAAAACTGTGTTTGTTGTACTATACATCATTGTACTGTAGTTGTAGTAAATGTTCCTTGTAATGCATTTTCAAGTACAAAAATTGTCTCAGAAAAGAGCATTTAGGAAACTAATTCTATTGAAACCAATGAAGTGTTGACACATTGCCTCATGTGGATTTGTTTAAGGAGGCATATTTTAGGTTATAAAAGTACAGTCCTTAAGGCAAAAATCAGTGACTGCTTGGTATAGTGACTGAGAGAACACTGCAGCAGTATGTTCAGCAAGAAACCCCTCATTAATCCTTTCCTGTAATTCTACCCTATTCACCTTCCCCCTTGCCTGACTCAATAGAATTTAAAACCTGCTGTCAGCACAGTAACTAACCCAGAACCCATTCATTACTCAGTCAAGGCATTTGAAATGTTTGCTGATTTGTCTATGAATGGGAACACAGTGTAAATCTGGACTGAGGAGAGCTTTTTTCCCCTTGTCAGTTTAATTGCTCCTGTGTGATATGTTCAAGTGTTAGGAATCATCAGGGGTTTTGACACCCTCATCTGTTTGAATGGCCATAGTATTTCACTGCACCCAGCCCCTGAGAAAACCAGAATGTTTGCAGATGAGAGGAAATACGCATCACTTACTAAAAGCTGATTATTCACATCAAACTGGGCCACTGGCACATCCAGCAAACTCCTGGTGCCTGAATCCTCTACTAGCATTAAACATAAAAAGCAGGCATCCTCCTGCTTCCTGAAAAGTCCTCTAATGTGTCAGAATTAAGGAGTGTAATGATTAGAGGCGAAGGCAATTCATTCAGTAACTCAGCTGTTGTCAGAAGAACACATGCTACAGTTTTGTAGGACTTGTGTTGAACGGACAAAAAAGGCAAAGAGCAAATCATAGGAAATCCACATAGTCCTCAGTAACTACTTTCCTCATTGAATGGTCTCTCTAGACTCAACAACTGGTAATGCAGTTACAAGCATGATACCCAGCTGAACTGTCAAGAAAATGTACGTCTGTCAGTCATTTGCTTCACAAACTAGCACTGTTTGTTGCTGACGTATAAGAAAGGCAGCAGGGGACACTTGGACATCTGTGATAAAGCTTAGAGGGCTGCTCCTTTGGGCCAGGTTTTTGTACCAATTCTGCTTCATGAGTGGCAGTCTTTGTTAAGTGGTGGAGGATCTTGCTGTTTGTTGCTTTGCATCAGAGGGGGCAGGCACGTTGCCATTTCTGGTTTGGACAAATAATCAGCTGATTCAAGAGAATTTCCCCTCTTCAGTCTCTCCACTCCTTCACTTTCCCTTACAAACATTTCTAATTTTTTACCACAGCTCTTGATCTGAAAGCTTGTCTTTATGCTACATAATAAATTGTAAGCTTTGCTACCTACAGTACGATAACGTTCACACACACATACCCACACACACACACAACTCTGCCCACCCACTGCCCTGCAATATTGGCATTGTCTGATGTCAATTGCTCATACAAACTGCACTGCGCCAATGGATCACCAAGATAGGTCAATGAATACAATGCTGCCAATAGACCAGATAAATCGCCGGCATAATTCCTCGCACTTCAGGGAAACTCATCCCAGGCTGAATGTGACTCAAAATCTAAAAGTCCTCTCTAGCATGGCACAGAATCCACAGCCAGGGTCTCAGCTGCCTAAGCATACAGAACTCTGAGATCGGTAGTGCTGTATTACCTGCCACCTCACCTCCCCTGACAGTGTGTGCTTTGGGCTGCAGCGATGTTTGTCCCTGTTGAGCCTGGGGTTCTGATGCTGGTTTCGTAAATCCCTCCCTCTCAGGCAACTGCAAAAGAAATTTCTGATGAATCTGTCCAGCTACTGCCTTCCTAACTTGCAGCGCAAAAGAGGCGCTACTTCCGTTAATTATTGTCAAGCCCCATGCTAAGGAGTTTTTACACTGCAGTTTAGGGTTTCATGCTGATCCAGTTGACATAGCTTGGATCAATTTGACCCACTACTGCAGTTGTTCTCCTTTGATCCAGAGCGGTTTGTAATTTGACCCATTCAGATGACTTTCTTATAATAGCCCTAGCAAGACAAAACCAAATCAACTCCATTTATCTTAATGGGCTTTTTTTCAGACAGGAGGCCTTGCCAATCTTTTGTACAGAGGAAAAAGGAATCTGTGTATCTGATGGGCTTTGAAATACCATCTGGTGTTTAATGTTATTGTGCTCTGTTCTCATAGTGCTGTTCTGAATCGTATCTTAAAAGTTCAACAAGCATTTACTCACAGCCACCATTCAATACGATTGTGTCACTATCAAAGATTTGGATTTACCAGATGCAGCCCACAAACAAAGCAGATTTTACAGACACTTCTTACCGGGGCTCCACTAGCTGAGAGGAGTCTTCAAGTGTAAAGTGTAAAACCTGTGTGCCTTACATCTTTAGCTTGCATTTAGATGCACAGCAGTCCTGTTTAACCTCTACAATTATTGTCTGATATATAATCACAGGTGTTACTAGAACAGCAAGGGCTTTTATTAGGAAAGCGTGAATCTCCTAGATGCTGAGCTTTTGAGATACTACCTATTTAGAGGTGGCTAAACTAGATTTCCAAACACCCTGCACTACTTCCCCTGAAATGATGCTTCCGTTTTTTTCAGTATTTCTCTGTTTATTCAGTATTTACAGTATTTCAGTGAAAATAAAAAGCACAAGTGTATTTCATTTTCTAACTGAAGTAGCTTGTGTTAAACACAGAAAAATCTCCTAAATGAGATTATTCACCAACAGGTGACCTATATATGATAGCATATGTATCTTTAAATGCTGTTTTCTGCTTCTGCTTTGTTTGCTTGTTTGGTTGGTTTGGTTAGTTTTTGTTTTAGCAGACCCTGGATAGAATATTGGCTTCCTTGAAGCTGATGGCACAGTGCCCAGTGACTTCAATAGGGTCAGGATTTCACCTTCTGGGTATTTAGTTTTCCACTTGGTTTACTCTGGCCTCCATTTTTCTTTGTTTTTTTTTTTTTTGCTGCGCCATGTCTCCGCGTCTTTGATTCTTTCTTCCCTTTCCCCCACCTTTACTGAAGCACAACCTGAACCAAAGGACTTCTCAGATGAATTTACAACCTGTCATCTCAAATAAGTCATTTGACAAACTAGAAACCAAAAAATCCAATCCCTATTTTTAATAAAAATATATGCCTATCGTGTTTCTTTCATTGTACACATGGTCTCCCTATACTTATATTTTTCCATGTAAATAGATGTAGATGTATATTAATAACTTTTTCTTTAAATTAGAATGTACTCCAATCAGGCGAAGAATTTTCTTTCACATTTAGTTAAATTAATAAGCTTACAAATGGTAATGCTCCTTCATGCAAATAATTATCAATTAATCTTTTAAAGGTACTTTAATTCCTGATTTTGTGCTTAGAACTTTCAGAAAAACAACATGATATTCTGTCTTTATTTAATCATGATTGGAATGCTTTTGTATGAGACACAACTGTGGAGTGGTTTTTGCACAATATTCACGAACTAACTATTTCCCTTGAAATGCATTTTTGCTTTTATACCTCAGCAAACAGCTCTGTTTGAGTAAATGATCCATCCTGGACTCATTGAGTATACAGAGAGAAGAACTGCCTTTGATTGTTGTTTTAATAAACTGGAAGTCTGCCAATGTTCTCTGGGAAGAGGAAGAGAGCATTAAAGATAGCACTGTGAAGTTTGTCCTTGTTTGATCTTACACTAAATTTAACCCCCACTGGTCATTTTTTCATACTGAAATGGCTGCTTGGGCTAGTCAAAAAGCACAAAGTAATAACTGCTGTGATTTGGATGCAAGAAACTTCTACAAGTGCTGAACATGACACATTTTAAATTCTTCTTATGGCACTTAGACAGTGATTAATGAGTTTGTTATCTATCAAAAAGCTTCAGTTTGTGTTATCTATCAAAACACTTCTTACATGCTGCCTGGTGTGGGACAGGATTTATGGTAAAGAAAAACCTGCCAACCATCCATAGTATCTAAATTTATCAACTCCGCACATTCATGTAAATAATGTTAAATAATAGATCTGTAGATATCCGGAAATAAAAAATAAATAAATAAAAAAAAAGAGATATTTTGAATGGTCAAAACAGTGTTCTTGGAGAAACAGACATGAAGTTTGTTTCTTCCAGTCTCTTGAGCTACTGAGTGCTCTCTTCCTAACGCCAATTTCTTACTAAAACTAAAAATAAGAAATTGCCAATGATTAAGTTTCGAGCAACTTCGTTAGTAGTGCTCGGTTATTTTTTTAAACTGTTTTATTTTGTTTTGTAGTTCTCCAGAAGTCATCTGTAGCATATCTGATAAGAGTAACAGATTTTTATACAGAGAACTTGCAATTGCTTTGCTTTGTTCTCTAGCTCTTAAGCTTCCATAAAGAAACCTCTTGCACCTTGCATCAAGCACACTTCTCTCCATCTGTCAGGCAGGGAGTTCTCCATATGAGAGCAGCAAACGAAGGAAGAGGAGAGGAACATATGGCCTGTCTTAGTGCTACTGCCCTTCTCCCTGTTACCTTGTGATTGCTCTCATGCATTTACATTTTTAATCAAGTTGTATAATGTTTTATCAATCTTAGAACACTAACTAGGGGTTGCAGCCACACCAGTTTCTGCCATGTAATATACATCATATCACGATGACTGCCAAGAAGGAGAGGGCCTACTTAATGTCACCTTACCTGGTAGAGAGATAATGAGGCTTATTCCTTCTGTTTCACAATTAATGTAACCTTCATGCATTGAGACTTCTGGGAGCATGAAATGGGTGTAATAGCAGAATTTTTGAGCTCCTAATGTCTTGCATATTGCAACCAACAGAGATTTATGAGATAAGAATGTGAGTTTTTCACAAAAATAGTGTTGCCACTTTTTGTGATTCCTCTTCAGTTTCCTACTCATGTAGAAATCTGGCTTGCATATCATGCTGTAACCTCAGATTCACCAGTGAGATCAACAGCAGTAACTTGATAAATTTGTGTCCTTCTTCCCGTTTGCCATGTTTGCTCACATCATTGCCAAGTTATCAACCAACACCTACAAAAAGTTAATTACTGAAGAGACAGCTTGATTTTTTTTATTGTACTAAGCACAAACCCAAGTGACAGCTCCCTCAGGAAGACAAAAATGTGTTTATTTTTTCCCAGATTATTTGATGTAATCAAATTAAGTGAAATTATGTCCTTAGGCCGAATTCAGCCACCCATCGGTAAAGATACTTTAACGATTATTAAGGGCAGCATGAGTTCCATGTGTGGAGATTTATGCTACTAAAGCTCAGTGTGACCACTAGAAATTTCACTTTTTTTTTAAGCTATTCTTTATGTTTGTTATTCAGTAGAATTAACTTATTATGTTACTAAAAATTTGCTGACTTTCAAGCAGTCCAGAAAGTATGTGGAGGGTAATGGAAGAAACTTTTTAACTTGAATCCTAGAAGTGCTAATCAAGGGTGGTGGTCTCCTGGATTTCCATCTCATAGTCAAGAAGGAACTAGCCGGCATTCTTGTCTCAAGGATTTCTTGAAGGGAAGGTGGTTACTTCTTTGCTTTAAAAAATTACATGTTAAATATAACTCAGCATATTTGCCTACAGAAATAAGTAATTGCTTAACTATGGCAACAAAGCCACCAAATGCAAGGAACTAGACAAGCATGAGAAAAAAAAGGGTTTTCCAACGTAATTTCATATACCTATCAATCCTGACCATTCTATGACCTTGAACAACTTTTTTTTAAAAAAGCTGAAGCTTTTGCTTTCAACCCACTTGTGGGTTAGTTGGTCAAGCCTGACATCTAAAGTACCTTAATGGGTGTAATTAAGTCTTACTAGTCTTGGCTGCTTTCTCAAATGTGTAATGAAAAGGGTGAAATAACATCCCTGGATGTAATTGTTTTCTAAAGTGAAAACCAGAAAAGTTCAGAGACATGAATTGTATTGTGATAGCAATATTTTTCACTGGAGTAGATTTATGCACTGTTGCTGTTCTCTCCCATGGCCTGATGACAGCCACTGCATTCCCTTTCGGCATTCCTCCTCCTACACTTTCCATACTCAGCCATTATCAAATGCCTCCATCTTGTTTAAATAACATGGCATTTAACCCTTGTTTGATGTTGGGAAGGTAAAGTTGCTGAAATTAAACTAGGAGGATGTGAGCGTGTGTATGGATATGTATTCAAAACCTTTAAATTCAGCATTATTCACACGAGTAACTGAGTTGCAGTCATTTACACTTATGGCAAATGTTTTGCTTAAAAGTTCTGATTAAATTAATAATAATTGACCCAGTATGTTTGAAATTATGCATATAATGTTACCAATATTTTTTTGTTACGGTTATGTGATATCTAAAATATGGTCTTTTTCCTAGGTAGATGTTTGTGTAGATATTATAGAGTAATTTAAAATTGTGTATTCCATGGTGTAAGTAACAGGTAGGTAAAGAGCATGAAGATAAGGAGAAGTATAGATATATTTCTCTGAACACTATGCAGTGTTTGACAACTAATCCGGAAAACAAAGAGGTGGTTGGCTTCCATCATCCCTCATGTGGGACTGTTCAGGTTTTCTTGTGAGAGGGAAGGGAGGTTTGCTGCTAAACAAAGTTGTGATTCCAGGATGTTGAGGATGAAGAGCACCAGGATTGTTCAGAGGAGGTGGGGAGTACAGTCCCCTTCCAATTCCCTTTCTTCTGTCAAATCACCCCTGTCTTCAAGAGAACAGTTGCAGCAGTGACATGATATGATCAAATGTAATGAGAAACCAGATTTGAGACCTTGAAAATTATAATGGGTTGGATGGAAATGAAAAGGATCAAATACTCTGGTCAGGAAAGTCAAAGGAAAATAAATTTATTCCCTTCCTTCTAAGGGGGGACCAATAAAACATCTGAACTACACAGCAGAGATGATGTTTGCTTTTCATCACACATTAGTTAAAACCTGGATTCTGCTTTATGCGAACTCTCATGCTTGAGTGTTCTACTTTTATCCAGTGTCTCTTTTCAATTAAAAATGAATAAGTATGAAAACGTAGAATGTAATTCATTTTGCAAAACAGGTTTTGTGGAGTTGTTTGTTTTGATGTTTTTTTTGCAAAGAACATCCAATAGAAAGAAACTTCAATAACAGATTACAACTGCTATTGAAAAGCCTGTAAGGCCACAGCTTGCCATACAAAACCAAAAACATTTCGCACCAAAGGGGAACAGAGAGGGGGGGCATGGGATAAAGCCCTGGAGGGAAGAGGGGCCCAAGAAAGCTGGTTAATATTTAAGGATCACCACCTCCAAACTCAAGAGCAGCCTATCCCAACAAGCAAGAAACAGGCAAAAGTGCTAGAAGGCCTGTGTGGATGAACAAGGAGCTCCTGGCAAAACTCAAACACAAAAAGGAAGAATACAAAAGATTGAAGGACAGAATACACAGGCATGGTCTGAGCACGCAAGAAAGAAATTAGGGAAGCCAAAGCCCAAATGGCATCAAATCTTGTCAGAAGTGTCAAGAACAAGGTCTTCTGTAAGTACATGGATGGCAAAATAAGAGTCAGGGAAAATGTGGGTTCACTGCTGAATGAGAGGGCAGACTTGGTGACACACAATACTGAAAACGCTGAAGGTACTAAATGCCTTCTTCACTTCAGTCTTTACTAGCAAGGCCAGCCTTTAGGAATCCCAGGCCTCAGTGAAAGTCCAAAGCAAGGAAGACACACCCTTGGTGGAAGAGGATCACGTCAGAGAATGTTTAAGCAGCTTGGACATAGATAAATCCATGGGTCCCAATGGGATGAAGCCATGAGTGCTGAGGGAGCTAGCAGATGTCACTGTAAGGCCACTCTTTAAAATCTTTGATCAGTCATGATAACTGGGAGAAGCGCCTTAAGACTACAGGAACGCAGATGCCACTCCTGTCTTCAAGAAAGGCAAGAACATGCACCCAGGGAACTACAGGCCAGTCAGCCTTACCTCAATCCCTGAGAACATGGTGGAGCAGCTAATCCTGGAAACCACTTCCGGGCACATTAATGACAAGAAAATCATCAGGTGTAGTCAGCATGGCTTCACCAAGGGGAAGTCATGCTTAACTAACTCAGTAAACTTCCATGATGAAATGACTGCCCTGGTAGATGAGAGGAGAACAGTGTGTATTGTTAACCTGGGCTTTAGTAAGGCTTTCAACACTCTCTCCCATAAGATCTTCATAGAGAAGCTGTTGATGTGTGGGCTGAATGAGCAGGCAGTGAGGTGGATTGAAAACTGGCTGAATGGCTTAGCCCAGATCATGGTGACCAGTGGCACAAAGTTTAGTTGAAAGGCAGTGACTAGTGGTGTACCCCAGGTGTCAATAATGGGTTTAGTTCTGTTTGATATATTAATTAATGATCTGATCACTGATGGGCTCCCCAGTGTAAGAGACACATTGACATACTGGAGAGAGTCCACTTAATGGCCATAAAAGTCATGAAGGGACTGGAGCATCTCTTACATGAAGAAAGGCTGAGAGAGCTGGGACCACTCAGCCTAGAGAAGAGAAGGCTTGTGGTGTTCTCACCAATGTATATAAGTACGTCAAGGGAGAGCATAATGGCAACAACAGAGGAGCAGAAGGCTGAGGTACTCAACAAACTTTTTGCCTCCGTCTTCACTGGCAAGCTCTCTTCCCACACCTCTCAAGTGGATGGACCTCAAGGCAGGAACAAGGTACCTCCCACTGTAAAAGAAGATCAGGTTCCAGGATCCCTGAAAAACGTGAATGTATATAAGTCTATACGACCTAATGAGATGAATCCCAGAGTCCTGAGGGAATGGGCTGATGTAGTTGCCAAAACACTCTCCATGATATTCGAAAAGCCATGGCAATCAGGTGAAGTCCCTGATGACTGGAAAAAGGGAAACATCACACTCATTTTTAAAAAGGGTAGAAAGGAAGAGCCCTGAAACCACCAACCTGTCAGACTCATCTCTATGCCTTGGAAGGTCATGGAACAGATGCTTCTAGAATCTATACTAAGGCACATGGAGGACAGGGCGGGTGATTCAAGACAGCCAGCATGGGCTCATCAAGGATAAGTCTTGTCTGACCAATCTGGTGGCCTTCTGTGATGGAGTGACTTCATCAGTGGACAAGAGAAGAGCTACTGATGTCATTTATCTGGAATTCTGTAAAGCCTTGACATGGTCCCTGGTATCCTTCACTCTGCATTGCAGAGATATGGATTTGACGGATGGAGTATTTGGTGGAGAAGGAATTGGTTGGACGGCTGCACCCAGAGAGTAGTAGCCCATGGCTCTATGTTCAGATGGAGATCAGTGACAAGTGGTGTCCCTCAGGGGTCCGTATTGAGACCAGTCCTGTTTAATATCTTCATCAACGACATAGACAGTGGGATCCAGTGCACCCTCAGCAAGTTTGCAGATGATATGAAGCTGAGTGGTGCAGGTGACAGGCCTGATGGATGGAATGTCATCCAGAGGGACCCGCACGAGCTCATGAAGTGAGTCCATGTGATCTTCATGAGGTTCAACAAGGCCAAGTGCAAAGTCTGGCAACTGGGTCAGGGGAGCCTCTGTATCAATACAGGCTAGGGGATGAAGGGATTGAGAGCAGCCCTGCAGAGAAGACTTGGGGATAGCAGTGGCTTGAAAGCTGGACATGAGCCTGCAGTGTGCACTGGCAACCCAGAAAGCAAATTGCATCCTAGAGTGCATCAAAAGGAGCATGGCCAACAGGTCAAGGGAGGTGATTCTTCCCCTCTGCTCTGGTGAGACCCCACCTGGAGTCTTGTGTCCAGCTCTGGAGCCTTTAGTACAGGAAAGACATGGACCTGTTGGAGAGGGGCCAGAGGAGGGTCACAAAAATGATCAGGGGGATGGAATACCTCACCTGTGATGACAGGCTGAGAGAGTTGGGATTGTTCAGCTTGGAGAAGGCTCCAGGGAGACCTTATTCTGGTCTTTCAATACTTAAAGGGGGCTTATAAGAAAAATGGGGCCAGACTTTTTAATAGACCCTGTAGTGACAGGACAAGAAAGAGGTAATGGTTTTAAACTTAGAATAGATTCAGACTAGATATAAGGGTGGTGAGGTGCTGGAACATGTTGGACGGAGAGGTGGTAGATACCATGTCCCTGGAAACATTCAAGGTCGGGTTGGATGGGGCTCTGAGCACCCTGATCTAGTTGAAGTTGTGCCTGCTCATTTCAGTGGGATCAACTAGGTGTTTTCAGGTGGTCCCTTCCAACCCAAATCATCCTATGATTCTATGGAAAGACAACCAATCCAGGATCTGTTTGGTGGTGCCTGATGACAGGCCAAGGGACAATGGGCACAAAATAGAACACAAGGGCTTTCCTCTGAACATCAGGAAACACTTTTTCATTCTGAGGGTAACGGAGTACTGGAGCAGGTTACCCAGAGAAGTTGTGGGGTGTCTGTCCTTAGACTTATTCAAAAGCTGTCTGGACATCTTTCCAAGTAACTGGCTTTAGATGGCCCTGCTTGAGCAGGGACGCTGGACCAGATGACTTTCAGAGGTCCTTCCCAACATCAATCATTCTGCGATTCTATATGTACAGCAGCTGCAATTATTATCTTTTCTTCAAAGATTCTTCATTTGTAAATTGGTAAAACTAATTGAATAGAAATAGAGGGCTGTAGCATCATATTTGCAAGTGACATGCAGCTGTTACTTTGCAAATGGATTTGGTACCTGTGTTCCATATGTGTATTTCTAGCAAGCAGCAATCATGCAATCAAACATAGTTTAAAAAATATTTTATCCATTTATGGTTTGCTATTTATACTGAGCTATTTTGAAATTCTAAATTCAAGCTTAATAAGTAAGATATTTTAAATAATTGATACTGTACTTAAATAATTAATCACTGGAAAGATACTTTTCACAGAGGGGGTGCATCTATTTACATTCCACAGTGCTTGAGGAAAGATGGTAGTTGCCTTTGAATTACTACAGTAATTGTCTGTGGCAACTTGCAGGAAGATTCACAGAAGCAAATAGCATTAAAAGATGCCCCCTACTGATTCACTGTGAGTTAATAGCATGGAGCACCACTGTCAGAGAGAGCTGAAAAGTGTATATTAGGGCATAGGTAATACAGATGCACCTCACCTCTTCTTCTATTGATGGAGTAAAGAATGAGCCATCAGGGAGATCACCTGAAGAAGGCAAGCCTCACCTCACCTTCTTCCTCACATCCTCAGCTTGGAAATATTTTTTGATCACACATACCTTTCTTATTCTTCAGGTGCTGAAGGTCTGGCTGATAGCAAGGTGGTCTACACTGGATGCCTTCTGTTGATGGTATCTGGGTTGCTCTGAGGTCCCTCGGGAGATTTAGCTGGGTACTCAATGTTGTCGCCCAAATGTGAATGAAAATTGGAATTTTACTTTGTATGTAGGATGACTTCTGAATCTTGAAATTTGATTTATCAGTAGGTAACCTCTTCAATATCAGAAGAACAAATAGTTTGGGGATGCATTAAGGCATGAGGTGAAGTCTGTGATAAGAGGCTTCCTCTACAAGCCCTTGCCACTGCACAGAGAAAATATTACCTCTTAAAATCCGTCTCATGCTACTCATCTATGCATTGGTCTGTTCCATTCAGAGAAAAAAATCTGAAAAATTATCAAATTCATTGCAATTGAAGCAAAGATTGTCTACAAATCCCTATTCCTTTTAAGAAAATGAAGTAGAAGATCTGTGTAATCCAGTTTTGTTTAAGTCAGGAGACTTCCGTGACTTTGTTGCTTTGTAAATTTCTATTGATCCTACACCATGAGATGAACTAACATAATCTGCAAGTAACGTGGTATTAAACTCAGGATTAAGTTTCCATAGTTTTGGGCATGCATGTGTTAAGTCCCAAAATTACGAGGTTTGTTATTGGCTTCCTAAGCATCCTTTGAGGCAAAAAGCACATCAAAATAGTGTCTAGAGTTTCACCCATGAGATGTGAAAACAGAGCAATATTCTGCTCTAGGCTCATTTTTACTCTGTTGTGTCAATTTATTTCTGCAGCTGTTTAACAATTAAGTCTATTTCCCTTACTGCTTACTATTTACAGAAAAAGACCTAAATTAGTTCATATATGTAAAAGTGCTAACAGAATTATTGTTACATGAGTTCCAGAAGCCACATACACAGAAATGTTTGTGCAAAAGGTCATTGGAGATTGTTACTATGCCATGCATGCTCTAATATTTTCCTATTTTACTGTCACTTTTCTTCTTTTAAAAAACTTTATCAGGTATACTTCCACTAAGAAATCATTAAAAATCCCAAGGAAGTATCTCACTTTTTGTTATAGTAAGGCCTAGCAGGATTTAGACTTTCTCATCTTCCATTTCCCATCAGTATTCTAAAATATCTTCAGTTTGCACCAGCTATTCTCTCAGGCATTACATGGAACTTATGTATGTATTTGTAGTAGTTATTTTGGACTGTGTTGGTTTCGGTTTAAATAGTGTTTGGACACATGTAGACAATAACATTCAATAAGATGAGCCAAAAGTGTGGTTTCATACAAAATAAAAAGTAGAGTTACCATTCTTAATCTGAAAAAAAAAAAAAAAATTAAATTGTTCAGGTATTTGTGTTACTCTTCCATTGCTGAATGGTGGCTCTATCCTACAGAGACATCATTCCAGCACTCCAAATCAGTTTCAAAATTAATCCTGTCTTACTGAAAGTCTTGCTTTTGCCACATTTCCCGTACATGAAACATCCACTCTTGCATAATTTATATTTGCTTGTGATTTACTGTGGCTTTAAAGATATAGTAACTTAACGTAGGAAATACACAACCAGTTGAATTAACATCAGACATGTTTCAAATAAATATATGATCTGCTACCTTTTATCATTTGTTTTACATGCGGAGCTAAAGATGACCACTTAAAAGAATGTTCAGCTGCATTTTTCACCTTAAACCAGCTGGATTCCTTACAATGACAGTAATGTCTGTGTTGAAGGCATCGGACTTTGACTGTTGACCTGATACAAGGATAACGAATATGTTTTTAATTATGACTTGTCTTGCCCAGCTGAATGGACTCTAAACTAATGTGTCAATATTACGCTTCATGAGGATAGAATTGGCTCTACCTCTCCTTGTGGTCTTATACTCCTAATAAATAAACCACCTGATTTTGTCACCCTTTTAGGCAGTAACTATATATTCTTTGTACATGCAAAGTACAAATACAAATGTTATTCTGTGTATTAGAACAATTATAAAGGAAACTTAAAAGGCTGCCAAATTCCTGGTAATTGGGAAGGGAGGGTAACCTTCTTTAACTTCAGATGGACAATGGAAGATAACTTCCGTGCCCTTTAGCTATAAATATTTATTAAATTGTCTCACAAGAAGAGAGGTGAAAGTAGGGGTAGAACAGGGCACTCATAGTTTATAAGAATTCTTTTGAAGTTTGAAAAAGATAGGCCCTGTTATGTGATACCTCAGCACTCATGCCCCTGGTGAAAATGATCTTATGATGCAGGATACAATTTCTGCAGGGGTCTGTTGGATGCAATTCACAACAGTCTAGAAACACCTTATAAATCCTGTTATTAAAACCAGCTGGGACTTATTAGGAGAGCAATTGTGAAGGAGAATTCACCTTCAATAAGGATGAAGGAAGAATTGTCAGGATTGCCTACAGGGTCTGTCTACCTAAACTTTTATGAAAGCTCTCCACCCCCTCTCTTTTCCATTTGCCATTTCAATGATACTGAAAACTTGGCTTATGAGAGAAAAAAAAAAAAAGGTCACACAGAACAGCTGCTCTAGACATCCTATCCCTTTCTTTTTCTGCCTAAAGTTGCCTTGTGACAAAGTGGCTTGCCACAAGTGAATTTGCATGAACATAGATGTTAACTGTAAAGGCATGTCCCTACTAAAA
>VWYH01006158.1:74893-111457 GCA_013399365.1 Pampusana beccarii | reverse complement strand
AAAAAAAAAAAAGAAAAAAAAGAAAAAAAATCAAGCTGATATTAGGTACTTCTAGGTCAAAAATATAGACTTTCTTGTGATTTTTCAGCTGCAGATAGCATGGCTCAAAGGAGAACAATTTAGGTCAACATGCATTTACAAACAAATTTAAGGCTGTTTTTCAGAACCTGTAAGATCTACACATTCCAGCAGACAATCTCTTGTGAAACAATTTTCTCAGGAGCATTCAGGTGCGTTCTACTACAGCGCATAGTATCGAATGAACATCTGCTTTCATGGCTGATCATGTACTTTCTAAAAAGAAAGCCTGTTTTTCTCACATATCTGACCTGTGTTTGTGAAATACAGCATTACTATAAATTTTAGAACAGAAAAAACCCACAGAGACACAAGAACTCAAACACAATAACTGGCAGATCTTAATCCTAATACTATTCCTAATCAGTAAAGTACTTCTGATTTGCAGTTGAACTGAACTTTTCAGATAAGGCAGAAATCCCCATTTCCTTGATTGTATTCTCTTCTCCTAGAGCCAGTCTGTTTGGAAGGGTTCTTCCACCACTCGTGATAAACTGCTATTAAGGAACACAGGTTAAAAGTCTACGAAGTTGGAGCGCAAATTTCAGTGACAATTTCTGCCTTTTGAGATGGAGAGGGGGTGTGTTCAGAGGGATTGCCACTGAAAGAGTTAATGTCAATTAGCAGTTCTGGCATAAGGGGCAGAGAGATGTGATGGGATCTCTTCACTCTGGAGGTGATGACCTGAAGTGTCTCTAGAACTTCCTCATAAGAAAGCAGATATACATATGAAAAGCTTTTCCTGACACCTACAGTCAGACTGTCCAAGTAAGGGAAGTCCTGCTGGTCCAAAAATGAGCTGCTGCTATATAATAGTTGAGTAAGAATAGATGTATGTGTTTTGAGCTAACCATGCTAGCAATTAAACAAAGAAAAAAAGAAAAAAGTGCAACTGCCAAGTGTTGTGAAGGTGTTTTTTTAGAAGCTCATTATTGATCTTTATCTATAGATATAGCTCCATCCCTGGGGGAAAAAAAAAAAAAAAAGCAGATTCACAGAGAATTATGTTCTTAAACTGCTACAGGTGCTGGGCAGCTATCTCTAAAACAACTCCAGGTTTGTGATGATGGAATATTGATTGGTCTGTGAATGCTCTGTTGTGACTGAAATGGCTGGGCAGACTGTCTGCAGTTATACAGGGAACAGATCTGTTGATTGGTGAGGTGAAGGACAGCCCAGAATGACCTGAAAAGAGGGAAAGAAAAAAATTGCCATCTGGAGACTGAACATCCTGTCAGATAAGTGGAGAGCTATTGAGATACACTGAGAGCCCATGCAAATTTACCCTGCTTGGAAATCTGACTGAATAGCTAAATTTTCTCTTGTTCCTATTCAGACATGCTGAGGAGTTGTAAGGGTCTAAAAAAGGCTTGTGGGTTGTGTTGATGTAGCTTTTGTTCTTTATTTGTTGCTTGTGTTGAAACAATACTTTGGTTTGAAAAAGCTGATTAATCATGACTGTTAAAGTAAAATACTATGTGTTGAAGAAAGAAATACACCAACGAGAAGGTGAATTGTAGATTTCAAGGGAGAGCCTGAAAAAATTGTACTCAGAAAGATTAACAAGGGTCAAAGATGCAGCTGGGCAGCATGGTGGCAGCTAAAGCTTCAGCTAAAGCTTCCCAGTAGAACCTGAAGTAAAACAAGGACTCTGGTCTATAAAAAAAAAAAAAAAAAAAAAAACCCACAAAAAACCCCCTTAATCCATTTTGATTTCTCACGGTTATGAATCTCATAAATCTTTCTTTTCCTTTTTTCCCCTTTTTTTTCCCTTAAGTAACAGAGAATGTGTCAATATGCATGCCTATTCTGCATATCCAGCTGACTACATAAAAAATGCCCAACCACACCGCTTCTCCAAACCAGACTGAGACCTAATGGAGCAGAGTCAGAGTACATCCCAAATCAAACTGTTAACTCCACCTTGTTGTAGAAAGTCTCTTGTAATCACAAAATCTTTCCTAGAGCTGAAAATGTCACATAGAGATAGATTTGCTGCTGTGTTTCTGGAACCAGTTTTTGGTACTTGTCTTTTTCTGAAAGAAGTTTCACCAACAGATTTCATCATGTCCACCAAGGAGAAGTCCTTGGAAGAAACTGTGCTATTTCCCAAACAAGTTCTGTGGGTAGAAGGAAGGACCCTCACTGCTTTCTCAAGGACTAATGTAGTTGTTATTTTTCGTGTGTGTGTTAATATGCAGAATCCAAATGGCTGCCCTTTCTATGAGACTGTTTATGGTTCCTACATAAATAAAATTACTCGTGTTCACTTAAAAATGAGTTATAGTTGTGTGCTGTAAATTGCATTTCTGTGATGATAAAGGGAGTTTGTAGTTCTTGCTGTACAATAGAAAAGCTCTTTAAAAGAAATAGATCTAAAAAATGTAAATGTCTGTACTGACTTCATCCTTCTTACCTTTGATTTATTTGGGAAATGAAGGAATGAACTATGAACCTTTTAGCTAGCTCTAGTTTTGCCTCAGAAATGCCTCTGCCCATCGTAAATTAGTGTTGTTTTGCATTGGGAAAAAATACAGGTCTATCTAAATCAGCCTATTTTACTGCCATCTTGCATTACAAAAGAAAATAAGATTGGGCATTTCCAGTTTTCACCCATTGCTCTTTCAATCAGTTCTGCCTTTTTCATTATCCACAATGCTTGCTCTCAAATAAGTGATTGTGTTGATTTATTGACAAACTACAGTTTACAGTAAATGTCATCCCAGAGTAACATTATCTGAAGCACATGTAGTGAGTGACTGACCAGGAGTTGTCACAATAGATTATTCAAGACCATACTTTCCAAAACCAGCACGCATCACAAAACCACCAAACCAATTAAGAAGACTTTTTTTTCAGGATCTTTATCAGCTATCACCTAGGCTCAAAAGAATGAAATGGGAAAGATTAGTGACATGCTGAAATCACTTGCATTCACTGTAAATTAATTTTTTACTGCATAGAATGGCTTCAGGATTAGGCAAGCACAAGGTGATCTTAACAATTGTTCTTTCTAGCCTGTATTCTCGTCTGAGTCTGTCTTTGCATATGCTTTCACAAATCTATGAGGCTGTCTTTGCTTGATAATTGAAGCATCTAATGTGGATTAGGTCCTGTTTCTGCTTGAGTTCAAACAGTCACACCAACACCAGAATTTGCTTAAGCTTTGTATTTTTATTTATTCTTTTCAAATACTGACATGTTTATATTCCCTTTCAAATAAGGAAGTAAAAGACCCTTAACCCTTAACAAAAGTGATTGCTTTTCTTTATTAAAAAAAAAAAATCTTATGCTTAATAGCTGTATTTTGCTCCTCAGTTGTTTCTGACTGTTTTTAGCAACAGATGAATCAGAGAGATAATGTAGTGTGAGCTTGTTTGGTAAACCACAAAACCTTTCTTCTAACCTGCAGAGTTATACAAAAGGAATTTTAAACAAAAACATTTCAAGCAGCTAGATAAGCAAGTGTCTCCCTGAGAAAGATGGAAGACTCATAGTAATTTCCCTGCAAGAATGCAACACAAAACAAGAGCTGTCATCTAGAAAATGACAAAGCCATTTCTAGTCCTGGTAGATTAGCACTCTATCTTTCAGTGAACAGATATGCTGTTAAAGGTGTTGGCCTGTAAACCAAGCACAGAAAAATGTCACACTGGTATCAGAGTGGAACTATTAATCTGTGTTTGAAATGTACTGTAATTATTAAATTGTTTGTATTAGGAGTGAGCCTTACTAGGAACTCTCTTCTTAAAGAGGTAGGCAAAACACTAGACTGCTATAAACAAAATGCTTCTTTTCCAAAGGCTTGCAAACTAAACAGATAGGAGATTGTCCAGAGGGGTGAAGAACCTTGTCACAGTGTTGATTAAGTCAGCGGCAGAACTAGAAATTAAGCACGAATTTACCTAGCTTGCAGTCTAGTGACATACTGGCTTGGCCACACAGGCTGATAAGTGGTGACACTGAGTCACATGCAAAATCACTTGCAATATTCTCTATAGTTCCTCTCCATCTTTCTCTTATACATCTTTTTTTCCCCTGAAAATCTATCCTCTTCTGGCGGGGTAAGACTTTGCCACTGCCCTGCTAATAGTACTTCTTTCTCTCTCTCATTTTCCTGCTAAGCTGCTTATTAAGCTGAACACTATATGCAGCCAGTCTGTCTATACAGCTTTTTTAAGTGATTCCCATCCCCCTTCCTTTTATCTTTTGGTCAAAAATATATAGTTTCTATCTGATTGTGGCTGGCCTCTGCTCAACCTTTTTTGCAGGGCTGATTTAGATTTTCCAGCTCAGTCACAGCAGGAAAGATAAACCCTGAACCACATGATGATGTTGGCAGTGTCAGACAGTGGAAATGAAGTCTCCAGGGGATACCAATTGACATTTCAACACTTTGGCTGCTGAAGAACAGGATTGCACACACACACACACATACAAAAATTATAGGGGAAAAAAATGTCAAAATTCTTGGAAAGTACAGTGAAAAATTAGCATGTGTTTGTAAATGGAAAGAGAGCATCTATTTTACTTTACGTGTGCCTCTACATAACAGATGGGGACTGACCTCCAAAAATACCACTTTAAGTTCCCAGAAGTTATAAGTAACTGCGGCATACTTTGAGAAGTGAAGAGTTACATTTGAAGTGCGACTATGATTGTTTTATTGCAGTAGGAATTACAAGGATACAGAGCTCCTTTACAAATGTGATTCCTCTGTGAGTTTTAGAATGCAGTAGGCTGAATTTTTAATTCTGCTTTACACCCAAGTTACACCTACACAATTCTATGACCTCAGCTAATTCTAATTTACACAGGCATCAAACAAGAATCTTCCTGAATGTTTTTGACAGAGAGAAGTTTTTTCTCATCTGACTCCTGAATTTCAATTTTTCTTCAAGCCTTAAGTTACTTTTTTTTTTTGCTTAATTGAAAAAAGAAAGTGTGAGAAAACAGAAGAGCATATTCAAGTCATACTAAAACCTCTGTTTGATTTCTCCCACCGCCTTTTCTCTTTCTCTTTCTTCTTTCTTTTCAATGACATTTCCTATGATGAGCACTCAGAAAGAATAGCTTTTGCTTCTCTTGTCAGTTTTGTTTTGTCAGCTCTGAATGCTCGGTCTTGCTTTGCCATTTTCAAGGTCTCTTTCAATCCCTTGAACACAGCTGGCGCTTCAATCAAGAGCTCATACCGTGAAGAAGCTGGCAGTTGATCCCCAACCAACTATGTGGAAGATATATAATATATTTCACAGTACACAGTGGAATACCCTTTTCATTTCATCATAGAGAGAGACTGCTTCACTCAGGAGTTCTTCTATACAAAAATATTAATAATGTCCCATTCTCCTCAGGGATGTGAACATCTGAGGTTTGAACTTCAGTGACCCCTGCTTGTCAGGTTGATGTGGCTTTAACAAATTCAGTAAAGGAAGCCTTGTTGTGCCTCAGTTTATGGCTTTGTAAGCTTCACTTTTGAGAATGTTTTTTAATCACTTCTTGGAAGAAGTTGTGGGAATTGAAGACTGTGAAGAGAGTCTGTGGATATCCAAACATTGCAGAATTGCATAATGAAACTGTGCTATAGAAGGAATGCTAAAAGATCTGAATATTTTCACCTTTGTTTTCATTAATTATATTCCAGTTATCAAAGACACAACAGAAAAACTCTTGTTTTTTCTTTTGTTATACGTTTACTCTTTAGTGTGTTAGCTGATGCAGTTAGAAATTATCACACAAAATTACCACTAGCTTAAGTAAGGACAGCAGTGTGACCGCAAATCTGGGAATGCTGCAAGAATTTTTGCACCAAGTCCTCCATTTAGTTGGGAAAAATCAGCTGTCAGTGAAGCACATGGAGTGGGACTCACAGCAAGCAGGGCTGCTGTCTAAAGATGGCTTGTGAACCAGTGCCTTTTGCAAACCATTTTTTTTATTATGGAAAGAGGGTAGAGGTACCATCTCTTTAGTACTACTTGCTGTGCTAGTCTGGTCCTGCAAAGCTTATGATTCTCTAAGATGACTGAGAGTCTTTAATTCCTATTAGCCTTGTTGAACTAGGATCTTAGCACTCAAGCAAGAGAGTTCATTCAGTTCCGCTTTCCTCTTACACAGTGAGTTAAAGTACTTTTGTGAGCATTTTCTTTCCTGATTTACATGTACAATCTAAAGTAATGTGCTTGTTAGAATATTTGCTTTTAAAATGTGCACATTTTAAAGTCAGTTGAAATATGTTATAAATGCTCATAAAACAGAAATGTACACCCTCTTTTTATGTAGGATATAAGTATTCATTCTCGCAATTCCTTATTTTAGGATCAGGGAAAACAAGGACACTGGAGGCTCTTAGAATTGTAAAGAATATATTGAAAAAAAATCCATCTGAGTGTGAAAAATCTGAAGTCCATTTAGTAGTTAGTTTGGGGAACCCTGCATTTTTTCTTCATAGAAAAACTACCAGATGGAGTCCATTTCCATCAACACCCAAAGTGAGTGGAATGTACAATATTTACAGAAAAACAATTGCTTATGTGGTTTGGTGTGCTCAGAGGACATTTTTTACTTCTCTTAAGTTTTTTTATATTCTATCCATATCTCCACTCCCTCTTCCCCTTGTATGAAATGATAACCATGGCTAGTTTAGCAAGTTAAGATGTCAGTGTGGGTTTCTGTTACTACAAAGGAGACATGCCACTGTCAGCAGACTGACATAGCAGCAGGTACACTGGCCTGATAGCTGAAAGCTGTTCAGAGCTGTCCTTGGGCTCTTCTCTTTCTTCTTTACCTCTTTAGAGTAATCTTACCTTGTCTGGGGAATGGCTCCTTATCTTAACACCCAGATGCTCATTGTAAACAAATTGCTTTTCTCTTAGCTCAGTTTGCAAATTTTCTAAATGCTACTTCCAAATATTAGTTCAACGTTAGATGAAGCACACTACACATGTTTTACAAAGGCTTAAATGCAGCACTCTCACCAGCATTCGTAAGGTGAGATACACAATCACCATAGCGAGATTTGGTCAGTCTGCGAATGCTTTCAATGTAGCTAATGAAGTGACATGCGTAATTTTGCAATTGATCTGAGGGGAGACAGTTCCCATCTTTAATTTCTCTAATTTTGTTTTAAACATAACAATTTACCCTGCTTATTCAGTTATGTGTTTCATTTGTACAGAAAATATACACTACCTATCTTTAAACAACTTGATATGTTTGCTTGGAACAAATATTTTGTTTATTACACAGAATTACGGTGAATCATACTAAATTTATATAAAAGGTCCACTTTTTCTAATTGTGTACCCACGGCTGACATGAATGGAAAATTCTGACTGAGTAGGAATTGCAGATGCATCATTTCCTGGCATTTTGAGCTTCAGTTTTTAAATAGCCAACAGCTGAAACACCTTGTTTTAAAAATAATTCCTTTCCTGAGAATTTAATCAGGTCATCTACAGGGGTTATCTCTGGCACTCTGAAATTAAACTTCGTTGCAGACACTAGGGAGGACAATTAGGACCCATCTTATTAGCACTGAAGGTTAAAACTCGAGTACTGTCTTGTATCAGGACATAATCTTTCACGCTTCACAGCTTTAGTTTTCACAAGGAGCTGCAGTGGAAACAGTAGAGGAGCGGGAGGGTTGGAGGGAGGAAGGAAAAAAGGCAGACCTGAAAGGTCTAAATAAATATCCAGTTTAAGGAAGTTCTTCAGGCTTTTTATTCAATGACTCTAATAAATGTGACTCAGAGGAAGAAACAAGGCAGATGGGGGCTGGTGAACTACAAATAGACATTAAAAATCCTCTTCACTGAATTCCTAAAATTATATTTAAAGAACAACGTATTCACATGATGTTGAGGTGCACTCTTTTATCTGTGGAGGAATGTTAAATAGAAACTGCATTAAGAATTCTTGTGGTAATTAGACACATTTGCTCAGAATGAAATTGTTTCATTTTCCTTTTGGTTGGGAAATACTATACTTCAACAGCTGTGCTGATATTAAACATGAAAGTCACAAGAATGAGTTCACACTCACATGATAATTATGGAAAAGATTTCGCATCTCATAATCCGTAATTAAAAATACACACTATATTATGTAGTTGTTGAAAATGACCTGGTGTTAGATTCAACATAATCAATTATTCTTAAAGATTTCTGTTTCAGGGAGATGAGTATTTTATAAATCCATATTTTCCAGCAATAAAAAGAAGTTGTCATATCTTGTTTGCTGGCTATACACCGCCTTTTCATAAGAAGCCTCCTTCCCATATGTATTGTGCAGTAACAAGTAAAATGACCTTCCAGGGTCATGGGATAACACTCATGGGTTGGTGCTTGCTTTTCTTTTTTCTTTTTTTTTTCTTTTTTTTTTTTTTTTTTTTTTTTTTTTTTTAAAGTGGCACCTGCTGTGTGGTTCTCAATATAAATAGAGACTGCTTGCAGCAAATCACAGATGTTGTACACACTGGAAAAATGGACAGGAAGCAATCACTAAAAGAAAAGCAGAAGCAGTGGGGGAGGACAGAGGAGGACAGAAAAGAAACCTTGCTTCACATTTTCTTAACATTTTCTTGCTTAGCAGTGTTCTGGTGCCCTACTACTGTCAGTTTTTAGTTAAAACCTTGCTTAGCACATGCAGGATTACTTTGCTGTTGTTATACTCTCCCTTCACGAACACTGAGCCAATCAATAATTGGTTTTCCTGTGGAGTTGTGGGAAGATGGTAATGCTTGTTTGGTTTTCTTTATAATGGATTAATTAAAAAATACAGTCGTACAATGAAAACTGCTCATATTTCTAATTTTCTCATTCCTAAACCTCTCTTCATACACTTGTATCTGAATGAATTATATTTGCGTAGAGTTAAGAAAAACAGCAGTCTGTGGAGATCTATTTGAAAGGCAACTGACAGCTCTGCTGAGCAAGAGGAGAAAATATTTTGTGAGCTGCCCTTTCAGACACTATATTGCTTTTATGTTGTGCAAAACCTTCTCTTATCTCCTCCTAGACTCTCGTAGTTCTTCCAGGCAAATTTATATTTCAGCTTTGGGTATGGGCTGGATATGGATCATAGCTTCAAGAGCCTTAGGAAGGAGGAAGAAAGCTTGAACAATAACAACAACAACAATGACAACAACAACAAAGAAGGATTTGTCATTTTAAAAATGTTGCTCCATGCACATGCCCTCTGATACTGTAGGGCAGAACTTCTCATCAAACATTTTTTCCACTGATGATAGGATCATATTAGCTATATTAAATTTGTTAAGGAGAGACTGAGATAGAATAATTACAAATAGAAACTCAAACAATACGGAAGTAGCACATAAGCTTAACCTGTTTTAAGTTTGTTTATTTGTTGGGGGGTGTTTGTTTGTATACTTTATGTTCTAAATATTGCATTGTCTTTTCAAAATAATTGAAGAATAATCTATCTGAATCTTTTCACGCAGAATCACAGAATCACAGAATGTTAGGGATTGGAAGGGACCTCAAAGGATCACCTAGTCCAATCCCCCTGCCGAAGCAGGACACATAGATGAGGTTACACAGGAAGGCATCCAGGTGGGTTTTGAATGTCTCCAGAGAAGGAGACTCCACAACCTCCCTGGGCAGCCTGTTCCAGTGTTCCGTCACCCTCACTGAGAAGAAGTTTCTTCTCAAATTTAAGTGGAACCTCTTGTGTTCCAGCTTGAACCCATTACCCCTTGTCCTATCATTGTTTGCCACCGAGAAGAGCCTGGCTCCATCCTCGTGACACTCCCCCTTTATATATTTATAAACACTAATAAGGTCACCCCTCAGTCTCCTCTTCTCCAAACTAGAGACCCAGCTCCCTCAGTCTTTCAGTCTTTTGGGAGGCTTCTCCTATTTACATGGGGATCCCATCTCTCGGTCAAGCTATGAGGATGTATTTTGTTCTCCCTGGCAGTATCATCAGGAGGTACCCCAGAAGTCTATGAGTACAAGGCTGTGACTATAACCACCTCACAGAAAAGACCTCATGAATAGGTCTGGAGGATCGTTGCCCACACTTTCCTGGTTAAGAATGCCTGTGGGACGACTTTTTCAGTAGGTTTTTACCAGGAATGCCTTGTGACAGCACATATCGGTGTGCACCTGGAAGGGGGCTGAGGATTTAATACAGATTTCAGAATGGTTTAAGGACAGGGACATATAATCAGGTTACCACAGGGTTAATAAGAGAAATAAGTCAGAAACATCTAATATCTAGGTCTCAAAGACAAAAGACCTCCTGAAGGTTGAGTTTGCTTCATTTTTTCCCCTATTCTGTTCACCTTCTATTATTTAGTAATTTTTTTCCTGATTGTTCCATATTCCTATGGCTAGCATTAAGTAAGTGTTTTGCCTTAAGAAGGCCCTGGGGCAATATGTGCCTTACTGTTCCTCTGTCACACCAGACACCTAACCATACTGGGTCTGCTTGGCAGGCAGGACTGATGTCGCTTGCAAGGTAAGAACATCATGGCAGGATAAAGTTGAACAAGTATGAGAATACACAAAACAAATGTGCCACTGCTTTTGAGTTTTAATGCAGTTTCCTGGATGTAGTAAGACATATTGACTACTAATTTCAGTGGATTGCCCACCAGAAAACTTAACACCTAGAGTGTTACAGCTGTGTGATCTACTGTCTCCCTCAGACTTTTCTTAACCTAGATTAGATCACCTGTGGTGCTGATGTCATTCAAGACAGAACTGAGACCTCCTAGAGAAAGGAGCTGGGCTCTATGTACAGCAATAGGCAATTATCTTCTCAAGGCTGACCTAATTGACCTGCTGGTTATAGGCGTTACTGACAGCTGAGGTAAAATATGTTTCTTTCCTCTGGAGTAAGCAGTTTGCAAGAGTGCATCTGCATAATGACCACTCAAGGGTCTTCTGTAGTCTAGCAGGTGAGATGTAGACGCCCTTCTCCAGGGCCAGTTAACAGCACCCTTCCAGTCATACCATTCATTAGCCCATTCACCACCAATGCAGTCATGCATACAGCTATCTGTGGGTGTCATTTACTAAGCAGGAAGATTACTATAGCAAAGATAAATATCTCTGTGAACCAAATCTCCACTGTTTTAATACATGTTATATTTCTCTTTCACACTGTCTGGTTTCAGTATTCTCCTTGGTTTTCTTCAGCAAAAATAAATGCAGTTTTCTTTGAGATTCTGAGATCTGAAGAATTATTACACAGATCTCTGTATGTAGAGCAAGTACTGAAAACACAAGGGCAAAACCAGAAGGCAACTTTGCTCCAAGTAGCTCATGAGATCATGAAGTTAGCATTTCCACCTAGGGAGGAAATTTCAAGAAAAACCGAAAAAGTGACATCTTTAGTTTGGCTTCTGTGGAATACCCTCATAAAAGTAAATTACTGACTGTCCCATATATTGTGCTGCCTTTTCAAGAATGCTTACTCAAACCAGTCAAAAACCTTCCTGTAAGGCTAAGGAGCAGATGACTGTTATATCATTCTTAAACTTGTGTAAATCTGGCATTTAAAAATTTCTATCATCATGAAATAAAACTTCTTCAACTTCAGCAGCATACCTGTCGATACTTAACCATTTCAACACTCAGAATGGTTTCAGGTAAATAAATATAAATGAGAGGGCCTAGTACAATTTTGAAAGAAGAGTCCGAAAAGGAAGAGGCCTTTAATTTGTACAGTTCTACTCTAGAACTTGTGCTTCACAGAATAGCATATATATCTTAGTCTTCTAACACTGTAAATCTAGAGTAGGGAGTGCATGAAGTAAATATTTATCAGAAATATTGAATCATGTTTTGCTGGAGGCTGTAAAAATTTTAATTTTACTGTGGGAAAACTATACAGCCTCCTTTCATTAATTATATTAGTTGTCATTATCTGTATTTGTGTGAAATTTGAGAGTGGGAGTGGAATTTTTTTTCCCTGTAACCCCTTTCTATGCACCTTTTTACATAGTCTGACTTGGTCATCTGTTTCAGTAACTTTACACAGGAATTTTAATATACTTTTAAAAATATTTTTATTCTTATCAATTTTTAAGTGAGAATGAGCTGATTTTGTCTGTTAAAAAGTGACAAAGGGTGGTTTTGTTGAGCTGTGTCTACACAGCTGAAGGCAGGCAAATGAGAGCTCACTCCAAGCCAACTAGACCTGAACTTGGTCCAGACTAGAAGCTGTGTAACCACATTAGCATGGCACTGAGCCCAAGCTAATAAGCCCTACTAAGCGGCACTAAAGCAGTTACACAACTTTTGGATCAGAGCTGGCTTGCCTCCAGCTAGCTTGGAGTGTAAGCAGGATGATCTCAGGTTTGTCAGGAAAAAACAGTATAGACAAAGTCTCAGAGCCCTGAAATACACAACCTTAACTTGTACTCTAAAATTGCGTTGTGGCTTAGCGTAAGAAAGAAGTATGGAGCAGGCAAATGTGAGAAATGCAGATTTTGGGTAGAGATATTTAGGAAATTAAGTAGTACCTGTATATTCCAGTTACTATTCTTTCAATTTGTAGCATTAACAGATCCATTCATTTGGGAGATGTTTTTTTAAATACCATTTGAAGGGAGACCACGAAGGGTATGTTTATAAGACTTAGGTAAATTTAGTAAAAAAACTGTTGTTCAAGTCTTTCATTTTCTTTTATCATGTTTAAAATATATGTATTTTTTTTTCTCAGTTCAAATCACTCTTTGCTTCATTGGCTTCTGTCACTTTTCTGGGTGTCAAAATCCACTCTTGTATTAAATGAATCTATTCTTGTAGCTAGGCCGTGAGATGAATTTCTGCTAGCTTCATAAAGTAACTCTTTGTGAGCTTACATGCCTTTCTCTATTTTTTTTTTCTTCTGGGCAGAAAGACACAATTTCTTGAGGCCTCTTCTTTCAAAATTGTTGGTGCAGGAGTGGTGCTGGAGATACACCGTCAGCAGAACTGGAAAGGCTTATTACATCCTAAGCCTGGCGAGCGTGATTATTGAGTATATGAGTATTCCTTCTCTAGACACCTGAATGATCAGGTACTTTCATTCAGTTGCCCACAAAAAGGCTTTGAAGAGACTGATTCTCCAGAAGAGCACCAGCAGAGTGGAGCATCAGGTTCCTCTATTTGTTTGCCATCCAGTGTGACTTCTAGTGTATTTTAAGTTCTACTTGGTCTTCTATAAAGCAAATTCTTTAATAACTAGTTCTTCACTTAAATCACATTAACAATATATCTCTAAAAGTATTCTCCTGAGTATTCCCATTTTTTTAAAAAATGACAGTTTCTCTATAGAGAGGAAAGAGCATTTGAAATATTGTTGGGTATTTTGCCAAGTCTGTCAAAAGAGTAACACTTCCACTTTCTCAGCTCTGTCTCATTAAAATTGTATTCTAATTCTGCCTCAACTTGGTCTCTTTGCTTCATAAGTCATTGCCTGCTCATTACTTGTAGTGTGAGAGATGAAATTTATTCAAATCTGATAGCAGGGATAAAGAATTGAAAGGCAGGCAGCTGGGAGAAATGAAATTATCTTATTCTAATGCTTTTTTGACAGGATTTTTTTCATTGCCATGGGTTACTATAAGTGTCAGTTTGGATTTGTGGTACTGTCTTTGTTAGGTTTGTGGGGGATTTTTTTAAAACACAGTCTTAAATGCTAAACTATGCTTTCCTTTGTCACACAGATTGAAGTAATGTTCAATGGTTGTGTGGATAATAAGGTCAAATATTACTTGCTACAATAGTCTGTAATTATTTTATCACTATAGTTGTCCAATAAAGATTAAATTTTTGCAATTTTTTAAGGTAGATTCTTCAGTCCTGTATTTAGATAAATAGGGTACACTCAGTAAGGTCTGGGCAAATGATAGAAAATGCGATATAACTTACATGCAATTTAATGTGGAATACAGAGGGGAGATGAGCTTTGTAACCCAAATATTCTCTCTCAAGCTTTGAATGTCAGAAGAATACACTAAGGAATTTCTAATTTTGAATATAGGAGAGTATAAGAAGCAAATTGACTTAAAGCACAGCACTTTTCCATTATAAAATTGAGTTGTTGAGAAATTATATGGTCTAATTACTGAACTTGGTATTTTTGACTACTTCGATTATGAACAGATATTGTCATTAACTAGCTAATTAAATTGACTGCAATAACAAGCAGTAATTTAGAAATATGTTCTAAATTAGTTTTTATATGAAAGCAAAGTCTTTGTTGATCTGTGCATGTGATTAATGTCAAGTGTCATGAATTAGCTCAGGGATCTCTGGTGGAGGAAGTGCCTTATAAAGAGAAGTATCTGTGTATTTGACAGAAACAGATGTAGTCAGAGGAGCAGTTTCTATTCAATTAAAAACTTGAATTAGAAAATGTTAATAAGTATGCGTACATGTATTTTCTGGAAGCATACAAAATAATTACTCAGTATGAAGAGACTGAATTATATTTTTCTCTCTAAAGGCAGAACATTACTTCAGCTGCAATGCAACCAATTATCTTACCCCTTTGCAACTTGAAAAATAAAGCATAGAGCTCTTAATCTTTATATGTTTATATACTATAAAGATCCTCAGGTAAGTTGGTTGTTAACATCTGAAATGGCCTGTTAATTAAACATGGTGTCTTAAAAGCTTTTAAGAACATAATCATGAAAATGCCTGATGTATTGCATTTGGATCTGTGGTACTGTCTATTAGGTTGGTTCGCTCTGGTTTTTAAATGGACGCTATACTTGGTCACATCATTCGAAGTAATGTTGAATATCTGTGTTCAAAACACTCACTGAGAGTACACTGAACGTATTTCCAAGCAGAGTGGTTTGACCAGGATACTCTGCAGAAAATACGTGCTATCAGGATCTACAAACTTGATCAGTAAGGGGTGTTTATTCTAGATCTTGTTTTCTCTTCCCTTACAATAGTCATGGCATACGATTCCTGTATTCCTTGTTCACTGTTTGGATATTAGATGCTTTGGATGAAATGGTTTACACAGGGTTGTAATTTTAAAAGCAGAAAAGATACAGATATAGTAGCAGGAAAGAGAATTGCTATAGATCTTCAGGGTAAAAAAAAATATTAAAGATGTTCCTATATAATAAGTCACCTGAACTGATTTCTAAACAAGGTTTGATACCAATGAGGTAATAAGAGATGAATCCCAGAGGACTGATGTCTGCAGCAATCTGCAGAAGTCCAAGTGTCACTGTTCTCAGTAATCTCAGCTGGGGACAGACTAAATGTCATCTCAGGTATAAGTCCTCCTTTTAGTAACAAAATCCTGTAGGGAAACAAGGGAATGCTAAGAACTAGATTTTCTTTTTCAGTCATTTATCTTTATAGAAACAGTGAGGTCCTTGGCAGTTTCAGATTTCTAGAGTTGATTAAGATAAGGAGTGATAAACAAGTGTTTCTCTTTGAAAGATCATCTCCAAACAGTTTTAACAGAAAAATCATACTTTTAAAAATCATTTTATATTATGCAGGTATATATGCTCACAGCCACATACCATAAATTGGGCAGTGAATTTTAAAAAGGTAATTGTATTTATCTTGCACTGATAAATGAGAACCAGATTTTGCATTTAGCTGATTCAAATGAATAATCGACTCTTCAGTTATATCATGATAAATCAAAACATACATACCTGGTATTAACTAAAATGGAAACAAGTTTTTGAAGAAAACAATTTCCTGAAAAATGTTTGAATAGAAAAAGGTGTTTTGCTTTATCATGTAGAAGCAGATGTCACAGCTAGGAGGGTGGCATACATTTTGACTGATAGTTCTCAGATAAATGGGCTAAACACTCTTTACCCAGAGTCTTGAGAAGTCCTGCCTAGGACGCTGCAGGTCCATTATGAAGTGGTCTTTACAATTAGTTAACAAACTTGAGGGATGGTTGACACACAAAATGCAAATTAAGTACTTGTATTTATGAAGGAGTGTGATCATGACAAGAATTAACTACAAGAACTTGAAAAACTTTAGAACAAATTCTGGAGGAAGGAATAGTTGAAGGCACAAAGGTAAGTATGGAAGAGACAAATTCACCATGGGAGTTTAAAGTTACTTCCTGACGGATTAACAAACATGTTCCTCTGTTTAGAAAACTGCATCTACTTTCAAAGGGCAGATAATCTTACCTATCATGATTATTAGTTTGCCAAACCAATAAAGCCTTCCAATACAAATAGTAGGAGCAAAAACTTTAAAGAGGTCAATAAATTTGTGGAAGGACCTAAGGAAGAGGAGTAATTATGATGGTAGCAGGCTAGACTTGATGACCTGGCAAGACATAAACCCATCACATGTGTTCCTAAGTAGAAGCAAAAGATTTGAAAGAAATTCTGAACAGAAGGTCTCAAACTAGCTCTTGGAGAGTTTCATGGGTACACATGCACCCTGAATTTTTCATAGCACATATTCAGAGTAGTATCTGCAAAGGCAAGTGTGCAGGATCAGTGCTACAAAGAAACTACAGAGAAATAAACAAGAAAATTACAAAGCACATACATTAAGATAGCTGTAGATTACCAAGGGATGTCATGTCTGAGTCACTTTAACATTACACATGCAGGGGTCTGTTCTTTTGACAAATTAACTCCAAACGCTTCTGAACCTGTACTACAACACAATAAGACTGTGCTCCAATTAAGGGGGAAAGGGGTGGCAATTGTTTATGATAGTGAGCAACTTCATAAATACGTTTACAGGCAGAAATCAGTTGAGGTGGAAACAGACCATAGATCTTAGGAAGATACAATGCAGCAAATGATCATGAAATTGCACAAGTGTTCGCTAAAAGTGAAATACATGTCTGATGAGAAGCTTGTAACAGCTGACGTGTTTTTAAGAGTGTCTATGAGTACCGAAGGGAAGAAGAAGAAAGAAAACAAATGTGATATGACTTGTATGTTGCCCACTTGCTTAATGTAGTTAGACTAATACAAATGAAAAATAAAATAGCCTGTCTTTTGTAGAGCTTAGAGGTTAGATAAATAACCAACGAAGAAGCCACTACACATGAATATAATTCTATTTTGATTTTAATGCAGAAAATATAATTTTTGCATGGGTAGGGACCAATAGCTTTTTGGTCACATTTCTAAACTTATTTAACCAACTGAAGTGCCAAAGAGTACCGACTGAGGTTTTGGGTTTGGTTTGGGTTGGGTTTTTTCAGTCATATAGACACTGATGCAGGGGACACTAAGTGGTTCATTTTGAGCATGCCTGGATAGCACAAGTGAAACTACTGAAATTCTTCTAAATAAACAGTGGATAGAGTCCAGATAAGATTTCAGGTCATCCAAAATCAGGTTCAAGATATTTGAACTGAAGAGGAAAAGCTATTCTTTACTAGTAGACTCTTTAAAGAGGTTTTTATGTAGCTCATTGAGTAGCCAAGAAATAACATTTTCAATCACAATTAACTCCCTATGAGATACCAGGTGAGTTTTTTAATGCAAAATTAATAGATGCCTCCATTAAGCCATTCTCCTTGCTATTTCAGTTCAAGTACACAACACCGAGCTTTTACTCTGTACAGAGACTGAAAGTTGAAAAGAGCAGCACTAGAAAAGTCCTGACAATTTCAAAGTACTCCTTCTAACACAATTCACTGTGACAATATTGTTCCTCATATTCTTTAGTGGGATTACCCAGTGATTTAATTCCCAACAGAAAAGTCCCCACACTGTTAGTGAATCCACTTTCCTTGAAAGTCATGGTAGCTGTTATCTTCATAGCAATCAGGACTTATCTCAACATAAAAAGCTTCTTGATCATTAGGTTTTTTTAGGATTACCTCCTAGTGAATTAAAAGAGACGAAATGCTGTTAAGAGACTGGCAGCTATCCCCATAGCCAGAGATCTGGTTCTATGGAAAGAAAACCAGCCACCTTTCCCTTTTGCACCAAACCAAAGGAATAAGTGGGAGATATACTGATTGCAGATTCTATCTGATGATTTTTGTTATCTAAGACGAGTCCTGAGCTCCCTTTGTTAGCGAGTGACATGATCCTGATGGCAATTTGCAACTCGTTATTATTCAGCCCACAAGGTCAGCAGTCAACTCCAGGCACTGAAGCCATGGGTCTAAATATACAACCTGATCACAGTCTAAAGGGTGCAAATGCATGGGCACTGAACATACAACCTTTTTGACAGTCAACTTGTTCCTGTTTGTGCCCACGATGTCGTGCATGCCACCTGCTCACTGACCGTATACAATAGGAAGAGTGATGTAAATAGGTTTCAGGTGACTGAGTAGCTGAGCAACAGGAGTTGGTCTGAAAAAGCTAAGTGCCTCTGCAAGCAGAAAGGTGTTGAAAGCCACAGGCAATAATTACCGATAGCTCCATGTTATGAAGCAAAATATCTTGTCATCTAGTGGGGGACGGAGCTGTCACCATTGCCCCTCTCTCCTATCTCACCTGTGTCTTTTTAATCAGCTATATTATTTTGTGATTGATGTGTTGAGTTATAGTTGGTTTCAAAAAAGGAAAGACAAAGATGCCAGTAGATGCTGACCTTGCAATGTAATTGAGAGGTGACCTTCAAGGTCTTCATCCTGTCCTGTGACCCAGGGAAGAACTGAAGGCAGGGAGAACTCAAAATACCTCTACACTGCTGCCTGTGCCATGGGCAACACATGTTTCTGGAAAGGTTTGGTCTCATGGTACTTCTTCCTGTGGCTTGAGGAACTGGTGGCCTCTTGCCTTTGCTGCAGCATGTTTTCCTGTATCTTCTGGACATCTTGAGAAGGGCAGCTAGCCTCTCCTCTGAAACAATCTGACTAGTGCTTTCTCGGTTTTGCTGAACCCCTCTAAGCTTATCTCGGCTAGGTGGACTTCTATAGTATCACTTCCTTGCATATTTTCCAAAAGTTTTCTTAGGTGTAAATCTTACCACAAAGCCCCAGCCAAATATCATTCATCTGGAATGACAGTCACACATTTGCTCTAGCTGTCATTCTGTCATTCAAGTCAGCTGTTGTTGCACTTAAAGGCCACCAGCAACAAGCTGCTACTCCAGCTGCTGAGAAGGTAGCCAAGCCTAGCTCATTCTTTTTCCCTCTCCATCCTTCTGCTAGTTTCTTTGCTCCTGTTTTGCATTTCAGTGTAGCAGTACAGAAAGACATATGGTGGAGCTGCTGCTGCCAGCCCTATGTTTTGTTCCTCATTCTGTCTCTGTCTTGGAACACAATCTCAGTGCCTCAGACTCTGTGCTTCAGCTTTTACAGAGCGTTTTACAAAGTCCTTTGAGATCTACAGATGCAACAGATTACTGAAATACAACCTAGAATCCCATGTTTTTAATTAAGATATAAATGACAGACATGCATTCTAATTTTATTTTTGAAAAGCCTTATAAAATATCTTTGGAATGTAATTTGTGACCCTGTGAAAACTGACACTTGGTTTAAAAAGCAGATTTTGCTTTTGTTTAAGCGAAACCCTGTCTGTTGACGCATAGTTATTTAGGGAAATAAATACAACTTTGAATGGGCTAAGATAATGGAGCTTTAATGTGAAGGGAAAGAATTATAGCATACTGAGAATTTTGGTAGGAGCAGAGCTACAAAGAAATTGCCACATTTGTTTGAAATGTGGTTAAAACTCTGGTTTGGGAAAAGACAAAACAGTGAAGAATTGGATAGTTACTTTATGAATGTGGATGTAATGGAGACAGCTCACTGGTTTCATAGGTCTATGTTAGATTCCCACAGCCCTCAACAAACAGCTTTCAGCCTCATATTTTCTAAGCTTTTGTCTTCCCACTTTGGAATTCCGACTACGGGCACATTACCAAGCCAACTGGATTCACTACAAAGCTCTAGTGTAGCTCTTTTTATCACAAAGATCAAGACAACAATTGTGTGCCTACAAGAAAAGAACAACTGAAACCATCGAGCAAACATTAAAAGAACAATTCTAGAGATAGTTGCCTTTGAACTGTAATAATGGGCAACATTCAGTCCTGAGATTTGAATTCTGAGTTAAAGGAATTCATTACTAACTGCCTTTCCTTGTAATTATCCAAGCTGCTGGCAACATATATTTTCAGCAACATAAATTTTGCACAACGTAATGTTTTGTAGTTGTGCTGAAACCCACACAACGGCAGCATTGTAAATCTGCTTTATGGAGTTAGTTTTGTTTATTGTAGAGTTCATATATGAAAAAGGAAGAAATCTAAATTTTGCGTTGGCTTCTCCCCAAACCACAAAAAATGAAGTATTGTTTTACAGGAGCTTGTTCTGAAATAACACTTCCTGAATGTAAAAGCAATACTGTATTTTTGCAGATGCATTCCACAAGCATGCATAATGTCCAGCTGAAAAAATATAGTAAGAGCTGATCTTTTGTTTTCTTTCCAGAATAACCCAGTTTCACACTTTTGTGAGGGATGGAGGTGCGGAGGCATAACTACAATTTTAAAATAAACACTTCATTTTGCAATGCCCCAAAAGTCATTTAAGTTGGAATCTACCAGACACCAGTAATTCAGAATAAACGTTTTGTCTGAGAATCTTTGACCACTGTTATTTTAGTCCTGGCACTACAAACCTAAAACAGAGAAAGTTTCAGTGAATCATCCTGCACTGTTTTATTCCTTCTCCTTCCCTTCTCCCCTCCCCCTCACCCAGCCTTTTTAATAGATTAGCTTTGGAATCACTCTTAATCACCTGCCTGAAGCTTTTTTTTTTTCTTGGAAGGAGGTTATGTGACTTCAGAAGTCCTTCCCAGACATTTTGGCTTTAATAGAAAAATTTCAGAATATAAAGAGAAGTGGAAACGTCCAATTCCAGATTGGTTTTTTTGGCCATTGTGTGGATAGACGATGAAGTATACATGTGAAGTACAGTCTAAGTGAATTTAATGTTTTTTATGACCCGCAAGTGGTGAAGGGGACAACACTTTCCACTTCCATCCATGGAAGTATGGATAGATGTGCCGATCCTGTTGGGTATCTTTGCCTTCTTTGGTTGTAGGAGGGATTCAGCAATGCAATGGCACCAGCCTCCGTGTTTTTTGTGGGGAAACAATTAGCTGAATGACCATTTCCACATGAAATACTTGTCAGGCCACTTGGTTTCTTGTCCATACAGTGGAAAGTTTACAGAAGTACAGAATAATACTACATTCAAAGCCTTTACTTTAGCCACCACCTCCAGGTTGCCCTGGAGCTGGTACAAGCTGGTAGTAAAAGCTCCATCTGATTAAGCTTATGAAGAAATCACCTTGCCCACTTCTGAGACTGCATCAATTTAATATAAGGGAGTTCTTTAAGACTCAAAGAAGCACTAGAAAGGTGGGGTACAGGAGGAGAGACTGTATGTATTTCACAGTACCAGGTGTTCTGGATGACTTCAGGGAACTTGTTCAGCATGAATCAGACAAAATTTGGGTTGTACTTTGCAGGTCACATTATATGATCTAGTAAACCTCCAACCTGAAAAAATTTCCTTTTATTTTTTTTAAAATGAACNAAAAAAAAAAAAAAACATGTTTCTAGTATGTAGAAAATACGAACTACAAATACATTGTTCATAAGTTTCAAGATTTTGGGCAGCTTACTCAATTCCACATGGTTAAAACTTTCCCAAGTTATAATATAGCAGTGCGATATCATACAAACTCCCTAAAAAAAAAAAAAAAGGAGAGGAGGAGATCAGGAAACAGCAAGTCAGTAGGTGAGGTTTACAGCCTTATCAGAAAAGCAAATTTTTTTTTTTCTTTTTCTGCTCTTACTTTGGGGCAACTCGCATTTAGCATTGTCGAAAGTTCTGATATGTTAATAGCACACAAAAGAGTAGGCTGACACTGCAAAGACTTTCCAAGAGAGGCACAGTTAGCATGGACATCTCTTCTGCTATGCTGCTAGTAATTTGTTCCCTTTCATAATTGGATTATTTTCTGGTACAGTCAGTCTAAGAACAATTTTTCTTGGTATTATGTACCACAGGGGCATTTTCTGAAACCTGGTTCATTAGCATTCATAAAGTTTTGTGGAAATCTAAAATGAAAAGGGCTGCAAAAATCTGAATGTTTATTTTTCAGGTCTACTCTTTTAAGTTCTAGAAATCCCATAATATCAATAAAGAACTTTTTAAAAACACTTTTCAGACAGCCAGCACCGCTGTCCACGTTGGAATGAGTCCAGAGGAGCATCACGAAGACGATCAGAGGGCCGGAGTACCTCTGCTATGAGGACAGGCTGAGAGAGTTGGGGTAATTCAGCCTGCAGAAGAGGAGGCTCCAGCGAGAACTTGTTGTGGCCTTTCAGTACCTAAAGGGGACATACAAGAAAGCTGGAGAAGGACTTTTTACAAGGGCATGTGGTGATAGGTAATGGCTTTAAGCTCAAACAGGATAGATTTAGATTAGATATAAGGAACAAATTCTTCATGATGAGCGTGGTGAGGCCCTGGAACAGGCTGCCCAGAATAGCTGTAGATGCCCCATACCTGGGAGTGTTCAAGGCCAGGCTGGATGGAGCTTTGAGCAACCTGGTCTAGCGGAAGGTGTCCCTGCCCGTGGCTATGATTCTATGATATAAAGAATTCAGTAATGGCCTGTCATATTTTTGTAATACTGATACATTTGCATCACAAATTTATATCTACTTCAATTTTTCTGTAAAGGTAAGGATTACCTGCAAACTACACCACCTAAGAACTAAACCTCGGGATTCTCACTTCAGTTCCACCCTGATACTTATGTCCTCATGCTGAAGTGCTGTTTATGTTCCTGGAAAATAGCACTGAGGCTCTTTTCTTATTTAAAAATCATTTGCATTGGTAAATTACCACAACTCCAGTCATTTCAGCAAAGTTTGAGTACTTTTTGTAAGCGCTAGATGATAAGGCTGCCTGTGAGAGGATAATGTAAGTGCATTAAATGTCCATCAAGTGCAGTTCAGTAAAGGCAATCAAAACGAAAAGAACGCAAAATGAAAAGAAGTGATGAAACCACATTATATCTCTACCATTATATTCCAATAAGTATGCCAAGTTACCTGTTTTAAATTATCTGAATCTAATAGGAAGCTGCTAATTTGGAAAAGAATCTTAATAAAAGTCTAGCAGGAAAATTAAACATTAGTCATATATATGTATGTGTGAGAGAAGAATTCTACTGCAGCTTTAATATGCAGCTGTAAGATGGGGAATTGCCATTAAAAAGTGATCATATAATCATGCATTATTTATACAGTTATAAGAGATGCATTGGGTATGCTGAGTTTTATAGTGCTATTGTATTATTTACCTTAAATTGCTAGTCTTCAGCTTATTAAGCATAAAAGTATAGGGTGTTGTATTTAAAGAATATTATCTTAAGAAAACAAATTTTTAGACTAGTTTTCAAAACCTTTAAAAAACCCAAGAGGCAGGTATAATCCCCTCAATATTAATTGCTCTTTTACTAAATGAACTCTTCTCATTTGTTTTAAAGCCCTCAACCAGAAATCTCATTAAAATAACCTCTAGTTTGAAAGTAAGAAGGGGGTGCTTCTGGGAAATAAAAGGAATCATTGTCTAAATTTTCAATATCTTTTGGAGCTACTTGTTACAGCTTGTTGTTAATAAGACTACAAGAGCTAAAATATTACAAATGAGATTAAGTTCCTCTTCATTTTTTTTTATGGTCATCCAAGTACGGATAATACTGGACATTATTAAACATATACTATAAATTAGACTTGTATCTCAGTGGACAGCATATATATCAGGTGTTATCTGTTAAAGTAAAAACAATACTTGTGCAGCCTTAACTCTAAAATTCAGTTTGTAAAGAGAAAAAAATGCAGAACAGCTTCAGTTCATTGTTTTATAGCTTTATATTTTGAAAACATTTTTGGTGTTGTGTATATACACCTCTGACCTAGAAATCTGAAACCTAACTACACCAGCACTTCAGTGGGATCTATTTAAAGAAAAAAGTAAAACTCAACACTGTTTCTGGCAAGTGATGATTGGCTTGGACTAGAGGTACCAGAAAATAGTTTTTGTCACATGTGGGAAGAATTAGTTCCTTGTGGAAAGAAGAGCGAAAGCAACTGTCTGTCATTTCATCTGTTTTGTGTATTTTGTGTGTTTCCTTCTTAATATTTGTGAGAATTTTTTTTAAAGCTGATTTGGAAATCGGGATACATTTTTTTTCTCTTAGAGGGAAGGATAAGAGGCCTGAGAAGTCTCTTATTTCACTGCTAAAGAGGTTTGAAAGCTGGTGAAGTGTCTGTACATCACACAAATAGCGTGAGGAAGAGACCTGTTGAATACTGTTTCCTCCATCAGTGATCTAAGTAGCAGTAAAAGAAGAAAATGAGATGTGAAAACTTTTTCAGCTCTCAATGTGAGGTCCAGGTGCAAGTGAGATTAAGTGCAAGTAGTGGTAGATGCCATGTAGTACCCTCCACCCCCCTTTCAAATCCTGATGAGCTGCACTGTCTGCAGATAGGTTAGAAATGGCAGCCGTCCACTGTAAGATACACAGGCATCACTGACCTAGTGGTCAGTGTGGATTGCCTTGAGATTGTTGAAACTTTCTTTCTCCTTTGCTTTAAAACAGACTTTCTGTTCATGAGTTTGTGAAAAGCAAGGGTTTATTATATTACACGTAAGAGCTGACTACCAAAGTTTGTTGCAGAACATTCAATGCTTGTGTATGTCTCCTGTTAACTCAACTGGAAATCTGCAGCACGTGGTACCTTCTCAGCTATGTTAGGTTGAGTGTAGCCAGCAGGTCAAGGGAGGTGATCTTTCTTCTCTGCTCAGTGTTATTGAGAAATAACTGGATTTCCAGGCCTAGTTCAGGGTTTCCCAGTATGAGACACATGGACAGTCTGGAGTGAGTCCAATAAAGGGCGGCAAAGTTGATTAAGGGCTTGGAGTATGTGACATGTGAGGACAGGCTAAGAGAGCTGGGACTGTTCAATCTGGAAAAGAGAAGACTGAGGGGAGCCTCATCCATGTGTATAAATAACATGGTGAGGGCAGGAAAGGTAAAGGAAATGAAGCTAGACTCTCTTCTCAGTGGTGCCCAGTGACAGGCACAAACTGAATACAGAAAATTCCACTAAAGGTTTTGTTGTTTTCATTTCTGGTTTGTTTTTTTAGATGTACAAGTGATCAAACAGCGCAACATGTTGCCCAGAGTGGTTGTAAAGCCTCCATCTGTGGAGATATCTAAAGCCTTTCACAACCTGATCTAGCTGATCTTGCTTTGAGCGGACAATTTCAGTTGGATGATATCCAAAGGTCCCTTCTGACTTCAAACCTTCTGTGAATCTGTGACTTGCCAAGATTTGTTATACTGTGACTCCATATGCTGCACAAGTATTAATTTTTTTTTCAAGTTAGCTAGTAATTATGTGAAAGGTACTGATCTTTTCATCAAACCCAGAAGTGTGCAAATCTTGGCCCTGCACTTTTTCTTAGCAATATTCCCATAAGATTTCAATTCTTCTTTTTAACTTCAGGTTCGTTTTGTTTTGTTCCTGTGTTTATTACACATGAAAGACTTGTTTCAAACAGCTGACTTCTCTCCTTCCCACAAGAGGGTCAGTCACAACTGAAAGAAAAAAGGAGTGAAGTTTTTCTTCCGTTTTTCTAATCCTTGTGTGGGTCTAACATTGTTAAGAAATAGTGAGTGACATGGTTTTGAGGTATAAGATGCAAAGAAGGAATAGTAGACTCCTCCATTTGCAGTAAGTGAGCAGCCTGCAAATGTTACCTGACTGGGCACAAATCAGCCATAAGAGCAGGAGCCGGCACTTAGGAGAGAACAAAATTCCCCCTTACTTCCATCCCAACTTGTAAATTGATGCATGCCAAGGAACTCTGATTCTCAAGATCTCATTGATCATAATAGAATGAACCAATTTTCCCTAAAGTTTTGTCACATCACTTGGAACTCAGCCTCCCTCTTCTGCATCTTCAGTGCTAACTGCCAACATCTCCTCCTTTCCAAAAGTTGATGACAGTACTTGAAGACAGTTATTTCTAGAATACTAATGTGTATGTACACTTCCTGCATAAACTTATCCAAACTACAGGTGGTGAGGTGACATCGTTTATTAACGTAATGTTATACTCACGTGGATCCAGAAAAAAAAATCTCGTTAGATGAAGTATCTACTTGTTTGGTTGTTTGGTTGGTTGGGTATGGGTACTTTTTTAAGAATAATATCAGTCACAGAAATAATTACCAGGACAATGATGATCAGGGGAACGTTGTAGCTCAGAGGGATTTCGAGCAGAGGGCCCTAGTCAGGGTTGGAGTACCTGCCCTATGAGGAAACGCTGGAAGATAAGTTCTGGTTCATCCTGGAGAGCGGGCAGCTCCAGCAACACCTCCCAAGCTCCCCTCTACCAGCATCAAGTCCTGACTCTGTAGTTCTAGAATTCTGAGACTAATAAGAAACCCTTTTGAAGGTAGAAGACGAAAAGCAAATTCTTGTTTAGCACTTTAAAATCATAAACCATTTTATTCTACAATAATGAAATCCCATAGCAAAGTATATCAGATGAAAAGATTGGAGGTGAGGATTTTAAGCAGAGTCAGAGACACAGAATTTTATATATTTTTTTTTTTTTTAACAACCAACCATATTTTCAGATTTTTTTAATCTAAAGAATGTTTCCTGTTCACTTCAGGAAAAAAAACAAACAAACACACAGCTTCAATGATTTGCATGGCTATTGCCCAGGTCTTTGCTTTCAATTAACATTCTTGAAAATGGAACAACAAAAAAAAAAATCACTTGTACAAATGTTTATGGAAAACAAATAAAAACGTCTGAACACCATCAAAGTAGATACATTATTTTTATTGTAGCGTAAGTTTATGAATACTTTCTTGAAGTATTCTGCCAGTGCTAGCCTTGAATTCGGAGTTTTAAAAGCATTTACGAAATTCTTTTTCACTTCCCTCTGTACCACGACATTTATTCACTTGCACTGGTTTTCTGTTTTCCATATCTTATCTATAAAAAACAGAAGTCCACAAAACTACAAAAGCAGAAAAGCTTGAGGCAAAGAGGTTTTTGACACATTTTCCTTATTAAAATATTCTGATATCCTTTAAATACATAAAACCTAACCCAAACAAACAGTGACCAAAACTGTGTACTTATTGGTGTGACAGTTATATAAAGCACTTCACCATCATTTTATTGGTTACCATTATACTTTCCGAGCACATAGTCTTAAAATTAACACTCAACTGTCTGGGTTTCGTGCTGTATTTTGGCGGGCAGATCCTGGCTCCTTACCATATTACTGCAGTGTGGTGTCGTTCCCTTTCATAGGAAAAACAGATGAGGTATAGCATTAATAATTTATGCTCAGGAAGCAGAAAGATGATAAAACTCTGGCTGTCAGACTTCCACAACTGCACAAGTATGTCTGTGCATGCAGACCCTTGGCAGGAACACACAGACTGGGTGTCAATACACAGGTATAGGCAGTGAACCACCTATAGAGTCATTGACATTACAAATCTGGTTCTACATGCCTGTAAAGGATGGTTGCTTGCCTAAATCGTGTTCGCATACTGTTGCACGTACTATCTTATAAAGCCAAATGTGGATTTTTTTTTTAATTGTACAGGTTCTGTTAGTTGTGATGGTACCTTGCTTTTTGCTCCAAGAATAGGAAAATCAATAAATCAATAAATCAATAAATCAATAAATAAATAAATAAATAACAAAATTAATAGCTGCATTGTTCTTCTTAACATCATTTGTGCTAAGCATTTTTGTTTTCCCTAAAATTTGTTTCTGTTGTTACATTTGGTGCTATGGCTGGTAACAGTACCACTCCAAGCAAGTTGTCAGCATTTTTACTAGCACATGATATACACTACCATCACTTTCAGGATAAGGTTTTCTGTAAGAAGACAAAAAGAATGAAAAAAGCCTACCTTAACCTCATACATCGCTGTATTTAAGAAGACACACAAAAAATCAGTACAAAACTGTCATTTTCTAAAGGTCATACTCTATCTCAATTATTTTAATATCCTACAAAATACACTTCTGATTGCTTGGGGTGGGGGGTGTTTGTTGTTTTTGTTTGGTTGGGTTTTGGGTTTTGGTTTGGTTTGGTTGGGTTTGGCCTTGGGTTTTTTTTTAACTGTACTGTAGATAACAATACAACATTGGTGGTCTTTATCGTGTTTTGGGGGAGGGGGAGGCTATTTGCTTGAAAGAGATTCTAAAAAAAATAACAGGATTATTCTCATCTTTCATTTAGCTTAATAATACACTACATACATTTGTCAATCAAATTAGAATTACTGTCAGACCATAATAGTGCATTTTAGTTTAGCCAATATCAGTCAGACCTGATTTATTTGCTTAATACAAATCTAATTGACTTTCAGGCTGCTCTTCTCTTTTCAGCTGTTAACCGACCAAGTACATCTTTAATTTCTAAGACCGATGGTTTGGTAGCAGTTGAGAGGAAGAATGATTTGCATAAGGCCCCAGAAGGGTGCCAAAACTCTTCACGCTTTAAACAACAGCCTTTATTATTCTGTAAGTGGATGTGTTGAATTTTCATGCTTTTGTTTCCAGTTCAGCCCTGACAGAAAGAATAAAGTAGGTTTTGCCAGCACCCCTGCTGTGCCCTGAGGGAGAAATTCAATGTGCCTCATTTGTCTTAATTGGAGAATAGCCCTTAGCACCAGCTTTTTCTATGAATATATTAGCATAACAGACATAAAAAAGTAAAAAAAAAAAAAAAAAAACTGGGAAGAAGAAAAATACATGCATCATGTCCCAGTCTTCTTACTAATATTGTTCTTGTAAAACACACTATATAGGAAAAAATGCATCCAGCCTTCTTTATCTCCTTGGTGTTGTTAGGAGCAGGGTAGAGAGAAATGTGATAAATACCATCCATGACAGAGACCTGAAAGCTGCTCTTTATTCTTCATAATGTCCTAATCTTATATATTTGTTCTTTGGCCGGTTGTGTTGCTTTTTTTCTGATGGAGGAGATAGTTCTACACAGAGACTGATGGTCAGTAACTAGGAATGAATCTAAGAAAAAAAAAAATCTTACAAAAGTGAATTTATTAACAGTGAAACAAAAAGAAAACCTCTGCCAAAGGAAGATTGCAAGTCCCGTGCCTATTCATTTGAGAAATATTAAATTCATCTTCACGTTTTTCATTTCATAAAAGAACTCTAAATTGGAACAAACAATCTGCGCAGTGTAAATCATGTCTAAATCAGGGCTTTTTCAGTGTCAGATTAAACTAATGAGATTTAAAGGGTAGTTTTTAAAGAAGAAGTATTTAGTTCACATGTTCTTATGACTAATATTAATCCTTACATCTGTTAAACGACCCATCTATTGTGTGTACACGACAAACAAGGGAAACAGGTAATTTTTAGTAGAGTGTGATGTATACATTTTCCTGGAAATGTGGCTGTATTTTAGAAACCGATGAATCCATATTTAGTCTTGATATTTTTCCCCCAAGGCTCCAGTATGTTGCGTCAGTCACATCGCCACTTAAATAGAAGCTTTCCATGGATGTTAGAATAAAGGCTTGGCTGTTTGACTTTTTCTAGGCATCTTGTAGACATTATGAAAAATTAAAATATTCTTTGGGGCAGGATTTTTTCAGTCAACTGGACGAGTTAATAGCTTTGAGGTTTGATTCCAGCAGGAGCTGGGGTGGAGTCATTAGCATAGCCCCTGGAGAAACAGCAGACTCTTAATTCTGATATTTACTCTTGCCTGTTCTCTGCGGCAATTTATCAAAGCCAGCCAGCACTGTAACATCAGAAGTCTTTCGCACCTCTTTCTCCTCCTATTACTCATTACTGAACCATTTTTCTCTTACATGCACACCCTCCTTAAAACATGTTCAGCTACTCTTGGCTGGGCTCTTCTTATGTCTTGAGGAATGGTAATAGAAGAGTTTTTTTGCTTTCTCGTGCAAATGGATCTGTAGAATAATTATTTAGTATGATGTATGTTTGAAAGTATGTAGGCAACCCACTCCGAATGGTTTAATTTACATTAGAAAAATGGCAATGGTTTACAATAGTTTATCTGATCAGACACACTGTTTGGCTGAGCAAATGACCCAGCAAATCAGAAAGGCAAGCCTGCATTCACCAACTCTCTTTGCTTGCTCCCTCTCTGTCTCTAGTATTCATCAGTTTCCAACTGAAAGCTGTTCAGACCTGCCTAGGTTAGAAGGGATACCTTTCTAGGACACTCCTAAGAGTAAGTATAGGGAATATCTTATTTGTCTATGCATTGCCAGGAAATATCCTGAGATATTGAATTCTAATATGGTTTACTTCCTAGGAGAGAGGTCAAAAACTGTTACTGCACCATAAACAAGTTGTCAGTAATAATGTGGCACTTCTTGAAGTAATGAAATCGTGAGGGGAAAATGCCTTCTATCCATGCTGTGCTCTGCCATTTCCTGGTTTAAGCAAATTGTGACAAATGATTTGTACGGAAACAAAACAGTAATCTAGGTAGAAGACCACATTTTTTGGTTATATCATTGTTATTTGTTATTGTGTTAGGAAGCTTCTATGAATAGCATCCTTTCGATGGATCAAGGCATCCTCTTGTTTTTCGCAGCCCTAAAACCTCTTCTGATGCTCAACAAAACAGATGGTCACAAACCAAGGAATGTACACTTTAAATAACTCTCTGCTGATTATTTGCATGTGTACCGCACTACTTATTCACAACAGACCCTTGTCATGTCTGTTTGCATTTTGAAAAGTGTTTCATTTCTAGAGTTTTGTAGGATGATGTGGCCTCCAGGGAGTCAGATCTGTTGTCAGACAGATCCTGGAGTGTATTTGTGGGTCCTTCACAACAAATTTTTTTCAAGCCTCTGGATGGATGGTTCCTAACCTAAAGACTCTGCTGCCTTGTTTATCTATCCTGTCCCCATAACAAGAAGTAGGTAGCTATATTCTCCTTCCTTCCTATTGGACAAAATAATGTGGAATAGCACGTGCCTCCTGTAGGAGTCCTTGGGAGGCGGTCCCTATGTGACAACATTTCAGTTTTCTAGGGAGAAATAGTCATTGGTATCCTTACAAAGCAAGTCCAGCTGTGGAATGGTTATCTTCTTTCCACAGACGGCAAACATACAATAAATGACTACATGGACTTATTTAGGAAAAGTAAGTGGTGTTTGAGGGAGACAAGAAAATATCAACAGCTGGCTGATAAGAGGGAGCATATACAGAGTTAACAAACATCTCCTTGAATAATCCTCTCCTTGAGAACGGTAAGCTCAGCTCAGTACTAATGGGTTCAACATTCAAGTTAGCTTCTGCGTATGTTTATTCACAGAACCACTCAAGTGGATGCACAACAGTAGAAAGGACATGAATGTGTATTCAGTCGTTTTTTGCTCTTAAGTCATAAAGTTACCGACTTTAATAAACAGCCCTCTGCTAAGTTTTAGCGTGCATAAGCACCTAATCATCTGTTTCCAGTTATACCACTCCATTTATGAACTTTTGTGGATTCACAGGTCTGTCTGCATGTGCAGTAGCTTTATACTTTCTCCATTCATTACAGAAAATGAATAAAAGTCTCATTTGTGATGTTCACAATGCTATCCCACATTGCTAGTCATTAAGTCAAACATTAACCTCCCAGAGCATTGAAGGAGGCAAGGATATGTGTTCCAGCGGGTGCACAACCAAAAAGAGGCATTCACATCTTAAACATACAAACTGTAACTATTCATATGTAACATAAATAATGTTATTTTCCAGAAGTATGGTTTTCAAGACATAGCTCACTGAGGGTACGATGGTGTCATTCTCACTACTCATGAATAGGGCAGTGTGCAAATCCACAAGCCACATACCTTATGTGTAGCATCTGTGTCTTAAAAAAGTTATTTCAGTCTCCATGTCACACAAGAGTTACCACGGTAAGTACTTATTCCTATTCAAACTATTGAGTAAATACGCAAATAAAATACACGTGGTTTTATGCCACATTCTGAGCTGTCTATTCCACAGATCTGTAGTGAATGGAGCAAGAGTTTTTATGAAACAGTCTGAAATATTTGCAGAACTCCTATTTTAATCCCATTTTATGTCTCTGTTTTCACCGCTGCTGGTTTGGTCTGGGGTTTGTTTAGTTTGGTTTGGTTTTGGTGTTTGTTGTTGTTGTTTGCTGGAAGTAATATACATTTCAACAGGAGCAAACAAATACTTGTAATGTATGGCCATGCTGGGTCTGTGGTGATGAATTACAAAGATTCTACATAGAGAGAAAAAAGCCCTTTCCAAATATTTTCAAAAGATTAAAGACTAGGACATTTGCATTGGCATGTGCATAACCTAATTAACTCCTGTGAACAGATTCCTAATGTTCAAAGGATGATCCAGTGCAGAAAAGGTTATGCTTTCTATAATACTGTTTTCATTATTCAAAAGCTAGAGAGATTTCAGTGCCCACCTGATGTCTGGTTTCTCAGTACTACACAAATAGAGCACTGAATTGAAAACTTAATACGACTGATTTTTAAACACTGATTGAATGACATGCAAGAAACTATAGTGATTGCTTATTCTTCATTTATTAATAGAATTACAGAAGTGTGAATAAATACTGGTGCTATACACGAGACTCCAAAGATAGTTCTCTGCAGAGGTGTCCTGTAAAAAAAATTGTTATCCTTATCAGAAAGGATCTGAAACTTGGAGCCCTCAATAGTGGCTCTTGTGTTCAGCTTTCTCACAGATACTTAATCCAGCAAGTTACTGGCCTGCCAGAAAGCCATCAAAAGACATTTGTCACTGGATCAAAATCAAATATGTATCCTGGCTGTTAAGAAGGGCTTTGTTGGACTAAATGACTGTACCATTTTAGACAGTGCTACAAGATTAATGATGACACTGGTTGTCCAATTTTCACCCTTGGGGCAGTATTACAAAGATGTGCCCTTTCTGTGCACCTGATGTCATGCATATCAAATGTATCATTCCTTCTGTTGTGAGTCTTAGTAATGGTCCCCCCTCCACCGAGGAAGATTAACATGCTGTGGGTGTAATTTATCTTGGGGAGGGAATTGCTGGATAGAAGTATACTTGCTGCTGTTATGTTATATGGGTTAATCTTCTAATCACAGAGAACACTTAACAAGTGCACGTCTCTGGCAGAAGGAGGCCTCTGGCATATATTTTTGAGCCAAAGCAAATGAACTGTTCCTCCACATCATCATTCTTTAGATGTAAAAGCTATCAGTGAGCAACCTGCCTTCAATTAGCCTTATTATTTGACCTAATAAAAAGCCCCTGCCTTCTGTCTTTGTTTTGCAGTACCCTATTACTAAGTGTAAGCATGATTTCACTAGAGAATTCAGAAAACAAGGCTTTATAAGGGAATTTTGCCCCATCCATACGTTGGGAGACTGATGAATAAACAGCACGGCTGGCACTGTTCAGTCTCTGTGCAGCATTTTTCTCCTAAGTTGTCTGCTGAGCCAGTCTCCAGTGTTTCCATTTGCCCCGATAATGACTTTACTTTCAACTTCCAGCTTCATGATTTTCACATGGTACTGAGCTGCTTGCTCTCTCCTGCTGCTCATGTCAGAGGCAGTTGAACTTGCAGGTCAGCGTGAAAAGAGCAATATAATTGCATATCACAGGGGCCAAATGTTTAGTAAAATCATGGGGTATCTTGTCAGGAAGCACCATTGAAGTTCCTGGGGGATTCACCACTTTCCCAAAGAAAACTGGAAAATTGTATTCCAGAAGGCAGTTGTTCCTTATCAGTAACATGCCAAGGGAAATAAAATACACCTATTTCTGCTTTTTATTCCGTTATACATCTTATATCTCCTTTCACCTTCTTAATTTCCTTCTACTTTTTTTCTGATCCACCTATAGTACAGATTATAGCTGGAAAACTAAGAAATGCTCTTAATTTGTGGAATAGTGTTTTTTTCTCTTTGTAATTATGAAACATTAGTTAAATTACCACAGACTTCTTAGACATTAATTACTCAAAAGTGCAGGAACTACAACAATAGTTTCTCTTCTAGACCCAGTATTTCAGTAGTTTAAGACAACTAGTTTAAAATTTTTATATCTTCTTCAATATTATGTTGTTGCATAGCAAAATAGCTAACAGAACTTATGAATTCTGAGTGTGAAAGGCCTTTATGAAATATAAAGTTAGACATCAACTTTTTGAAAATCTGAACTTAAAATTCAGTTTTTATCATGTCAAAAGCAGCAGCGTATCTAGGAATGAAAATGTGGGTAAATCTCAATTAACTACAAATGGGCCATGACATTGTAGAAAATTACTTATATTGTATACAGTATTTCAGTGATTAGGACCGGGAATGTATATATATGTGTATATATATATATATAAAATCCAAATACTTGCCCCTTCAAAGCGCATATTTCAGAAAGAAGGTACACTTACAGTTTTACAGCCTCAGATTTAAAACAGCTGCTGTAGCAGAAAGCCCAAGGTCAACACACACATTTGGTGCTTTGTTACCTGAACTGGACGAGTTCAACTTGTGAGATGGGCCCTGGTGAGAAAACTGGGAATTATAGCCCAGTAAGTACCAACAGTCACCTTCATTGTTACTATGGTAGAAATCAGTTCACAAGAGGAACAGACTTCTGGTGGAAACCAGCTAACTAATTTTTATGGTAGATATTAGGAGCAATGAAATGAAGTTATGCTGGATGAAAGCTGGTATTTTTCATGCCTTTCCCCTTTTGGTACAATTTCTTTTTTTTCTGTCTGCTTCAAGGTTTATTCTCAGCCACAGAGTTTAAAAAATGTGCAGGAGGGTATATTTAATTGCTAGGTATACAAAAATTACATTAAGACAAGCAATCTTCTACAAATCTTTGAGCATCTTCACAGGAGGATGGGTTTTAAGTTGGGGGTGGGGACAGTGTGGGGAGAGATAGCCCCTTTGTATCCATGTTATTACCATAGCTGGGGTAGTCTGAGGGGAATCGGTTTTTCCAAATAACTTTAGTATCTTATTTTCTTCCGTTTTCATGCTTGTGAAATCTTCCTGTAGGAGTTAAAACTTGAAGGACAAGATTCCCATGGATATCCTCTTCTAGCTCAAGCTAGAATATGTTTAGTTAGTAGATGTTTAGTTAAAACCGGATGAAACTCTCTTATGTAGACAGATGTGATAAAACCTGTATCAGAAAAAACTTTGTATTGCTTTCACACTGCAACCTCTAGACCTAGAGAATTTCTTTTTAGAGGCTTTTCTGCTGAAATAGAGATAAAACTGATATTACTAAGAGCTCCTTAATCAGATTTCTCTTCTCATCTTTAGAAATTAATTAAAACTAAATTTCTCGTTTGGTCTGGCCAGTCTTCAGTAGAACATCTGAACAGCTCATTGTATGAAAGCTAAAAAAGCATACGACACTGAGGAGTCTCTCTGTCTTGAAACAACATAACACATCAATGGGCATGTTGGCTTTCGTAAAAACGTGTGCCAGAAATTCATTGTATATCTATAAAAGCTCTTGTATAAGACATAAAAAATGCTGCAGTGTGGGATCTATGAGAATTCAGGTGTCTTTCTGGACACTATTGAATATGGAACCACTTTACCTTCCTGACCCCAACACTCAGATCAAGTAAATTCAGCTTTACATTGTTGATTCCAGTAACAAATTAATCAATGGCAATCTCATCTCTGTAACAACTCATTATGTCAGGCTCAAATTTCACCCATTTTGCTTACAGGCCAAAGTTGTCCATTGCAAGGAGAGATGTAACTGAAATATATTATCCACCCAACAAGCCATTCCTCACCAAGGTGTGGATGTGCTTTGTGTACTACCAGCACAATGGTGTTTAGTGCATGTGTTCGAACAGCTCTTCGCATTCAAATGTCCTTGTAATAGCCTTTGTCTCTGATGTTCGGTTACCATGAAAAGCTACTGGCAACATTATGTTCTTACTCAGTTGTCAGCTGCTGATAAGTTAGGCAGTTCTGCCCTCAGTGATTCTGGGTATGGAAGGAGGTATCATTAGATTTTCTATGTAATGTAGATATGACAAGACTTTTCAAATCAGTGTAGCCCCCACATAATCTGATATAATTTAAGTCTCTCATTTCCCACCTTGTAATTAGAATATATTAAGTTGTTTCAATGAACCTGAATATAGAACTGCACAGGCACTACAGTATTTCTCACCCTAATGTTATCAAGTCTGTAATATTTTAACAGAAAAGAAGACCTAAATGCAAATTTCCATCCTCTTTGTATAACATTTATGCAGTAAAGAGTGAGTTGAGTACACGATTTTTCATTTCTGGATAGCTAGGAATAGTAATGCATGAGCTGCAGAAGAGAGCATTAATCTATCAAACTGCTAAGAAATAAAATGTCATAGAGAGTGACTTGTTCTTTGCTGGTGCTTTCTCAGAACCGAGTTTTCTTTTTTTTTCCTTACAAG
>VWYH01006158.1:11720-74872 GCA_013399365.1 Pampusana beccarii | reverse complement strand
AAAAAAAAAAAAATCACACTTCTGATTATATTAGATTAAAGTTATAATATCTCATACATTGATCTAGATACTATATTTGAAGTATGACGTTCTCATGTATCATTCTTTTCTTCTCATGGATAAGTAATTTTAAATTGGTTTGGAGTTCCCAAGGGCTAGTATTTGTCAAGAGGAAGAGGAAGGCTCTGACAGTTTTAAAATTTATTTATTATATCACATTCAGTTTAATTTCTAAACAAAGCTTGCTCGCTTGCTTTCCTTCTTTCTTTCCTTCTTTCTTTCCTTCTTTCTTTCCTCCTTCCTTCCTTCCTTCCTTCCTTCCTTCCTTCCCTCCCCTCCTCCCTTCCTCCCTTCCTTCCTTCCGTTCTTTCCTTCTTTACTTCTTTCTTTCCTTCTCTCCTTCTCTCCTTCTCTCCTTCTCTCTTTCTCTCCTTCCTTCTCTCCTTCTTTCTTTTCTTCTTTCCTTCTGTGCTTCTTTCCTTCCTTCTTCCTTTCTTTTTCTGTTTGTGTTTTCAATTGAGACTTGCAACAATGGTTGTGTGACATTTTGGCTCTTATTTGCAGGCATGAGGACACACAGACACATGCTCATGTGAGCTCACCTAAGTGAACCTCAGGACACAAGTTCCCGTGACAAAAACATGTTCGGTTAGATCAGCTTCCTAACTTTCCAGGTGTAATGTTCACAGGGAATAAAATCCTCCTCTGTTTAGTGGTTCTGTGCCATTTTTTGACACCATTTAGCACCACTTCTGCCTTCCTCTAAGGAATTCAAGTCCTGAGTGAGTTTCTTGCACGGACGGATGAAATTCACTCCTGGAGAATAATTACTTTCCTTTAACATGAGGACTTTTTTAACAGGAGTCATGGGTTCGATGGGCTTTTATGAGCTCCCTGTGATGCTAACGTCCTTAGAGATGTAATCCTGTCACGTGTTGACACAAAGCTCCAAATATGTTGTATAATTTCACATTAGTTTTAAATCAGTATTATGGGTCTGATTCCACATAGAGATAATGGTGACGAAGTAAAAAGTCTGTGATCTGAAGATATTGCTACGTATCTTAGGAATCACTTTTGCAAAGTTGCAGAAATTTAAGACACCACAGATATTCTGTAAACCGGACCTCATTTCCTTCTGCACATGCTCTGTACCCCTTGCACAGCTCAATTGTAAAAACTCAGGGTGGCCTCATCTATTCAGTTTTCTGCTCTGTCACTCAGAGGCAGCTACAGAAATTTCTGTGAATTTTTGAACATTCAATAATAGTTTTGGAACTCTTGCAACTCAGGCTGTCTCAAATGTCGTTGCAAACACAGAAACTGATCTGATTTTACAGAAGGCGTTGTAAAAGTATTCAAGTGCACATGAATTGTTCATGTGTGGCTCAGTGACCCTCAGCAGAAAAATCAAGGCCTTAGAGAAACCAGACCTTCTATCACATAGTTCTGCCTTTAAAATAGAATTAGCCCTTCCAGAAGATTGCTGTGAAAATAAATAACATCTGACAAGTATTACAGTATATCACATAAAGAGTCAAGGCAAAATAGTGCATATGAAAGAAAGCAATTCCCCTATGCAAAAAAACATCTAAAAATTGTTATGCAAAAGAGGAAAACCAGTAGGTTTGTCAGGCTCCTAAGACTTCTTCATATATACATTGATATTGCTTTGCTTTTGCTTCTTTTTTTTCCTTGGGCTTTGAGTGTTTACAGTGTGCTATTCAGACACTGTAGGCATCTTCTTTGACACCCACAGTGGTGTGACCATCTGTAAAATAGGCAATAGTTTAAGGATGCATGCTTTTGTCAGAGAACAGCAGGATCCTGTGCTGGATTTTGCCTGACAATAGTAGGCTTCATCTTGGAAACTTGCATCCACCATTAGTGCAACTGATGGAATTCCAGTGTTGTGGCTGTCAATGTGACTGTTACACTTTCAGCAATCTGTGTGCAGGTATAAGTCCTCTAGAGATCTGTTCTGCTTCTGAATAAAGAAAGGGACCCAGGTATTTGCCCCTTAGACACAGCTGAAACAACCAGCTATCACTCATCTATTTGCATTCATTTGCAATAATACGTTCTTACTCAAACAATTCAATTAGTAGAAGGATCTATAGTCACCTTGGACTCCAAGTCACCTCCCATCATGACAATAAATGCCATATCTTAGACTTGCTTTGTTTCTTTTGCTAGTGAAAAGCGATGGAGAAATTTACACTGCAGTGTCGGCTTTTCAACTGTTGCTTTAGCTGTTCTTCTTCTAACACACTACAAACAACTGCAAGAGACCAAATGTATATTTTATCATTGTGTTTTACACATGGGGGGTGATAGCAACATAATTTCATATTGCTAATTCACAGCTCTGAGAGCTGACTGAATACTACTCTCTGTCTTCCTCTAACTGAAAGTATCTGAACTATCCCACAAAACTTTATTCAGGATATGTTCTAAACACCAATGAAACGAGAGAGTCTTTCCGTTGATTTCTCAGGATTTTATGTTAGTCTTCAAAGCCCAAGAACAGAGCACTACGGAAGAAGAGAGGCAGGTGTAAATTAGCACATTCTTCTCCAACACCTTTCAAGAAATTTTTCCACGTACTTGTCAGTAGATGAAAACACCCATTGAGATCCTCATACATCTATGAATTGTTTGATGTTTTGTTAGAAATTACCCTAGATGATCAACAACAGCAAATTCACTTATCAGGTGTGCAATGCTGGTTAATACCTGTAGAGTTAGAAGATTCATTGCTTTTATAGATGCAATTTTATGTCTCATCATTTGCCTTTGAGCAGCTACTCATCCTGTAGGAGACAAATTTGTGTGTTTCTCTTTTATGTTTCTTAATGTTTTCAGTTTCTAGAAAATCAGCAAGTATATGGAGGTGGTATCACTCATCTCTTTGCATCTTTTCTTCTTTCCATTATTGTTTGCTTGCTGGGTGGTATAAAACAGCATATACTTGGGGATTTCTTTGTAGCTTGTGGCTGTGATGTGACAGTATTGTCGTAATGAATCAAATTAACGCAAACAGTAAGGCCTATGCTTTTCTGTGGGATCTGGGTGTCAGGAGATTTGAAAGAAAATTGAATCAGTTTTATTTTAAAAAATACTTGGTTCTGAAATGAATATCACAGTGTCCAAAATCTTATCATTATAGCACTTATCCATGATGTGCTGCTTTGCTCTCCTTTATTTTTAGTATTTGACAACGATTTAGTTCCTACAGTGGTATACTGAGATTTTTGCGCTGTCTTCTTTCTCAAATAGAATTCTATCTTGTACCTAACAAAAATTTCCTGTTGTCAAAAGGATAAGTAACTTGTAAGAACATCTGTGTTGCTATCAGGTGTTAAAGGCTGTAATTTATTCCCTACACTTCTTACACGTAAAGCCATTTCTGTAACACTCATAACTCTGATGTTTCAGTCGTTCATATCACTGGGAAGACATCAGTGCCTCTAGAAGATGGATCTCTCCTATTTCTTTTCCAGCTCATCTTTATTTTGATACACTGTTTACTACTGTACTGAAAATATTTTCTGGCAGCAAGCCAGAAAATGGCAGCAAGTCTAAATGCATTAACGGTTGAACCTTTGAAATCTGAATTTTTAAACTTTTATTTTGTGTTCTCAGTGCATTTGTTTTCTTAAGAAATTAGCTGAAATTTTGCATGAGATCCTGGTCTGTTAACAGGACAGTTGTGAAAGGTGGAGGCCTATGCTGTGTGGAAGATATCAGTGGCTGCAGAACTGTTCTAATTCTGGTTCAGAAAGCCTATCTTAGCAGGGCCAAGAAGGGGCGACTTAGTGCTTCAGTAAGCTCTGGAACAGAGAAGCATGGGAAAGCAGAGAGAGGCTGTTTCGTAATTCATAAGCTAAAACACACGACAAGGCAAAACATTCTACTGTGGACTCCTGGAGCCGTGCAGGGGTTAAAAAGGGATAAAAAGGAGTTAAGGGTGATTTTTAGTGAAGAAAAATCCTTATTCCTAATATGCAGGGAAAATAAATTATGAGTAACATTTACAACAAAGGAAGATGCCAGCAATCAAATAGTAACTTAGTTGTGATATTTACGTATACACAGGTACATACATTCATACAGATAGATGGATAGATATACATATATATACACACATTTTTATCATATATCTGTTTATATATGACAAAAATGTAGCTCTGACCATCCAGAAATCTCAAAGTATCATGCAAATGCTAACTGATGAACCCTCACAGTAATCCTGTAGAAACATTTTACCAATGAGGAAATTAAGCTACAGAGAGGTTAACAATCTTCTCCATGTCCACACAAATCAAGCTGAACATGCCTGTGCTTATTCTATGTTACTACTAAACATAACAAAGCTATTGTAATCCATTGCTGGTGAAGAACTGTGTTGTAGGAACAAAAGAAAAGAAGGAAGATACTTCAGGACGGGAATGTCCACAGAACAAAAGCGTTATTCTGAATCAGTTTTAGGAGTGGAAAATAAAGTTAGCAGAGATGTTTTGAAAATAAATTGCTTAGGTCCCCAGAGGGGGGGAAAAAAAAAAGAAAAAAAAAAAAGTGGTGAAAAAAGAGTCTTCACATTAAACATCCTCACTCTGCCTATACTTTCTTTTATGCCAATCGCATTTTATTGATGTTATAGTGAATTAGCTGTTTGGCATATATAGCCAAAGTGATCAGGAGTGATAATATGACAACAAAAGGTGTCACTGGAGTTTCTTATTCACCTCCCTTTCTGTGCCAACTCTTAATACAAAAGTGAGGCATCTACAATGGTAAGGGTGAACTGGATCCAAGGCTGGGAATTTTTTGCCTTGAAATAATTATCACAATCATAAGGGAACATTACAGTCTTTTATATTATAAAGCTTAGCTGTGTTTCAATGAGGGCTTCTGAACACTTTCCTTGTTTAAGCACGGTGAGAGAAAATTTTGATTAAATGAGGGCTTTGGAACACTTTCCTGTTTTAAACACAGTGAGAGAAAGTTTTGGTTTAAGGCAGATACTGCTATGAACTTTCTTTCACATTTGCATGGAGGCAGTAGTGGGTAGAGGGACACTATGTAGTTCCAACATACACTAAAGGGTTTTGATCATGTTATACCTCCTGATACTCAAGTCTGGGGAAGATGGATGAGATGCAATCAGAAATAAGAAATGTATTTGCCTTGCTCCCTCAAAAGGCGTATCTAGACCACATAGCAACTTTACAGCTATATCTTTATCAGAGGACCCAAGTTAGTTCAATCCAGTCGAGCTGTATGCAGTGCCACTCCCAGGTTAATGTGCTTTTTATTTTGCTGTGAAAACACTAGCAAATTCGTTTAGTTGTTCCTTTTTCCTGAGATAAATGGAACTGTTCTATAATTTCCTGACTCATGAAGGAGTGGGAGGAATGGGGGGGTTACGTGCATCCTCAGTGAGGAAAACTTGGACTGAATTTATCATTAAATTGGTGTAAGAATTTTTTGTGTGCTAGGAGACAGAGAAAGTCTGAGGTTTGCTCTAAAATAGATTTTGAACTGTTTTGAAAATTAATTTGAAATTGAAGTTTCTTTATTAATTTAGGCTCTTCTTGAGATGGTGACTGATTTGCATACCTTTTCCAAATATTTTAATTTCCTCAATTTCTTTCTAAATTGACCAATTAGGCTTTTAATTGAATACTTCAGCTTCGTACTCTATTTACATCTGTATTTTTCAGTGGGCATAGATCCAGACACATGGAATAAACTCCCTGCTATTTCTTTCATCTGGTCTGCATGTGAAGTAGAAAATACTGATTCTATTTTCTTCTGTGGTCAGTCAAGAATCTCACGATGATCCTTTCTGCTCTTGCGTGCAGAAACAGAGTCAGTTTACCACATACAATCAGGAGCTCCTAGCAGACGTGTTTATTACTTTCTGACCTAGTATGGACTTCGTCTTTTCAGATTTTGATTGTTTTGACCTTTTCTTCCTTCCTTTCTTTCAGTTTCTAGCATTAATATATCCAATATTATTATTGCCTTTTAATACTTATACACGGTGCTTTATTAAGTGGTCATGTACCATTCCCTGTTCAGGATATTATGCCACTGTCTCTAAACTTTCACGTCCTGATCCTAAAAAAAAGACTCATGTACTTGTTTAAGCCGCGCGAGACAATTTAGCATTATAGGATAATTCAGGCTGGGAGGGACCTCAGGAGGTCTGTGGTCCAACGGGATGCTCACATCAGGGTCAGCTCTGAGGTCAGAGCAGGATGCTCAAGGCTTTGTCCAATCAGGGTTTGAAACTCCAAGGGTAAAGACCGCTCGGTCTCAAAACCTGACAGCACATAAAGCAAATAAAATGCATATATTTTTTCAATACTAGTGTTTTTAGACAGAGGTGTATGATGTTTTTTGGATACCATGTGTTAAAGACTACTAAACAAAATAGCACTTGGAAGTTGTGTAAGGAAGTGCTCAAAGAAATACAGATTCTGTGTATATGTATTCATGAGTAAACACTAATTAAGATTCCTGGTTATTACTTTTAACAGAAAGACCTCATATAAAAACAACCTTTTGAAAACACCTGCATTTAAACATCAATTTTTTTTTTTAATTCTTTAGTCTCTCTCAGTCAGCTGGGTTGATCTAACACGTCACTAGCATTGCAATGGGCAGGTCTCATCCTCACACTCCTCCTTCATTTCCTTTCAGTTCCTTTCATCTGGCTGAGCAATCGCAAGCACTCTCACATATCCACGCCAGGACCCCCCAGTAAACTAGTTTAGGGAATGATATATTCTCCCACTCCATTCAGGTCAGTTTTCTGCAGATTTAGTGAGCTGAACTTGCTCGTGCACGTGGCTGGTAAGAGGAAGAATAAGGTGTGGGTAGGTCGAGGCTACTCATTTCCAGAACTTCACGACATTAGATTGCTCAGCTGCTGTGAGTCTACATCTGCATAATCCTTTTTTTCTTGATTAAATAAGTTTTTAATAATAGCGTATATATAATTTAAAATACCATTTAAACTAGATTAAATGGAAAAAAGGTCTACAAATACTTGTTTTGAATCAAGTGATACTGACAGTTTGATTACCAGAAAAACCTGCTTTTTGTCTTTGCTACATTTTAAGAATTTCATGAGTGGATACGTGAGCATGTATACGCATGTGTGTATGTACATACACACATACAAAAACAAACACACGTGCAGAGTCTGTGGAATTTTCCAGCTACGTTAACATTGTGGTTGTGCCCTGATCCGTCTCTGTGGAGTGTTCGTAGCAAGAGCTATGGTGTATGTCATGGAAACCTATAAACTCTTTAAAATACCGTTTGCTGATAGAACTTGCAATCTGAAAGTTAACTCAGTGATATACATGGAATTGTTATCATATTAAAATGGACTATAAAATGGACTATAAAATATTTGGGGCAGGGGATCTTACCATATGTTGTACACAGACTGTAGAAAAATTGTTCAGCAATTCTGAAGACTGATTCTGTAATTAAGGTCTAGTATAATCAAAAATGTTCACGGCACAGAGCTAAGATTGTGCATTCTGACTATTGAATCCTTAACCAACCATGGTATCATAATATTCTCCTAAATATAGATTTTGTGTGGAATAAAAGGAGAATCCTCAATGCTGCAAAACAATTAGCTAGAGCAGTTACCAATTGTGAATTGCATGCCCCTAGTTAAAAGCTCCATTCAGACTGAAAAGCTGAATAAAGACAGATCTCCAGGTCAAAATCAGAAGCAGAACAGAAAAAAATGTCAGCTAGAAATGCTTCTGTTTTTTTACTCTGTCCTATTCTCTCACCCAAACCACTAGCTTTGTTTCCTCTCTGTCAAGAAACAAAACCACAAGAACTCTACAATAAAAGAGGATTTAAAGGCAAGAGAGCATGTTTTGATACTAAAATGCTCCAGGTCTGCTTCAGATGATCTGTCCAAACCACTTCTAAAGCTATCATCAATGGGCAAATAACTGATGAAATACTTCTATCTCATTTCTTATTTCCATATGCAGGGAGTCCACTGCAATCTTTTTAAGTCCAGTTAAAAACTTATTTAATCATGCTTTTAACTAGATCATTAATTGTCATTGGCTTCATTGTTGTTGAAAACTGTTCTCATGCAATATAATTAGGGGTTAGAGAGAAAATAAAATATTTGATTTCCTAACTAACAGTAGGAAAGTATGTTTAAAGATTCTCACCGTTTTTTAGATTTCAGTTCATTTCTAATCAAGAGTGAGAGTATCAATAGAAATGTTCACTCTTTTTCTTGTCATCCAGTATTATTTTCCTGCATTTAAAGATACCAATTAAGAAACATCAGACAACTGTAGATGACTATCTTACTGTCTTCTTCTGTCATTGTTCCCCATACCTGATGAAAAAAAAAATCTCTTCATGACAGTGCATAATGAAATTATAGTAAGACTGAGAATGAATTTCACAAACAGTTAGTATGTCAGTTCTATCTGTTTTCCTCTCATTAGTTTATTTCCTTGAGCCAGTGGGAAAGCGGAGATCTGAAACAGAGTGATAATGCTGGGAAGGCAGCACCAGTGTGAGGCCAGGAGACTGCAAGATCTCATCAACACCATCAAAAATATGTGTGCATTTATCAAATGCAAACTAATCAGAGGCAGGACCAGGCAAGCAGTACCACCCATCAGGACAGTGCAGTGCAGCTCCCTCCTTGTAGGCTGGAGCCCACTGCTGTGCTGTCTTCCTGCTGGACCCTGCTACCTGTTGCTTTGGCCAGGATGCATGGCCAACATGTGCTCATCATGCCCTGCAGCATTCTAGGGGACCTGGCAGCCTGTGCCAGCTGCAGATTTGGCCTGGCGTCATTAAAAGAGAGGTACTGGCCAGGTGCAAGCTTTTTCTCATTTGAGTTGGAAACATCTTCATAGGTCTATTTGCAAGCATGTCTGGCACAGGAAAAACTTTTGGGAGTGTCCCCATATCATGCTAGAGTATCCACATGCAAGAGGTCAAAGCAGGGGTGGCTGATGGCAGCAAGCTCAGAGCCACATGGCAAAGCAGCGCTGTGCACAGAGCAAAACACTGAATGATTCAGGGAGACCAGCTCACACATATTGTCTGGCATAATCTAGTCCAGTACAGAATGATTCCTGATCCAAACAGAACTAAAACATCCACATTTGCACAAGGCCCTGTGACTAGTTTTCTTCAAGGTAAATTGCCTGTAGAGGTAAATCTCAGGTCAGGGATTTAGAATCGTAGAACCANTCCTTTCAGGTAGACAGCAATAAGATCTGCCCTCAGCCTCTTTCTGCAGGCTAAACAACCCCAGTTTCCTCAACTGTTCCTCATAAGACTTGTGCTCCAGACCCCTCACCAGCTTCATCACCCCCCTCTGCACTCTCTCTGGTACCTCAACGTCTTTCTCAATGTCTTTCGTGAGAGTCTGCTGCTTGCTGTGCCTAAACTCACAATTTCAGTGGCTTTTAATCACATTAGCTGAGGAATTAGTGCACGTCTCAACGCAGTCTGCATCATCCACCGTAAAGACATCGTTACGAATGTGTAGTTTCTTCTTTTAGGGAAAGATGGAGCAACAGAAGGGATCAGTCCGCAGCAACTTAGAGTCACGTGTGATTTCATCACAAAGTCAATAGCTCCCTTCATCTGAGAGTGAGAATGCTGCAAAAACAAACTGCCTTCTGTTCTGTAGCGAGCTTGTGCTGCAGTAATCCCAAATCCAGGGGCAATCTATTAAGAACTCAGCACCACCGATCCTGAGAATCAACTGATAAACACATTCTCTCCCCCCCCCCCCCCTTCCCCCCCCCCCCNCTTTTTTTTTTTTTAACTAATCCTCTTAAAGATTGTGCTAAGTAATGAAAGGATGGGATGAAAGAGGTCTTTTTCATTACTACCACATAAACTGCTTGTGTAAATGTTTCATTAACACACTGCTTGACCAGTATTTCGTCCTCCCTGCCCCCACCGCCGCTATGGTTCTGCCGCAGCCTGTGAGGCGGAATGTGTGATTTACACATGTTTAAGAGAAACATTCCCACACTTGAATGCTGCACTATTCTTTAGTGGAGGAGAAACCTACAAAAAAACCCATTGTGGAGGACATTTTAATTTACAATTCTTTTTTTCATATGTGCTTAAAAAGATCTATTGCTCCCAACTACACAGGGATTTTGGTTTTTAGTTTTGTGAGTTTCCTCTAATATACGTTTGTCTCTTCCCAGCACCCTCAGGCAAGATGACATTTATTAAGCATGGTGGGTTTGTAGAGATATTTATAAGTTTTTATTTTCTTGGAGGAAAAGGCAAAGAGATTCAAAGGAGATTTGCTCTTTCATATGCTGAAGTACAGGAAATACATTACATTTTAAGCCCTAGGGTACCAGTCAACTTCTTCAGAGCAATGTAAAGAGAGAAAAAGGTTTTAAATTGTCAGGTGAAGGCTTACAGCTTGTATTTTGTATTTGAACTGGAGGGTGTAGCTTTCTTCATCAACTGAGGCATTCTGTAGTATTTCCTCACTCGTCATATGATTACAGAGATTTGCTGTCCTGTAGCTAATCCTGTAAAGCCTAGCCATTTTTATGATATTATTCAAACAGAAATAAGGTATTATTTTTCACATAGTCACTATTTCTGTATAAATAAATACCACCTTCAGCATGCACTGCTTCCATGCTAACAATGTTTGACACACAGGGAGAACTAGACCTGGAACACCAGCATTAATGTCAAGTACCTTTGTTAAAATCAATGGTGTTACAGAGGAAAGGCTTTGCTGGAGTTTCTTTAGGTTTATACAGATGACATCAGTAAATTTGGCACATCCTGTGTAACATTGGCATGAAAACGAGATACAATTTCTCTTTTAAAGCAGGCATTACTTTAATCTACTAAGGAAAATGAGAAAATAATATCTCTGTTACCACAGTCAGCTCTTTTCTTTTTCTGTAGAATATGTGAAAACGTTACTGTAATTGCATTCTACTGCCACTCCTGTTACATGAAATTACAAAAATAGATGGAAAACTGAATGAAAATGCAGCCTGTATACTGCAATCAAGCACCTGGTTTGGACCCCATTTTGTTGCATTAAGAATAGCACTTGTGTTACTATGAACTTAACGGGGACTACGGTTAATGTAAGTGTCTTGTTTAGTTTGGTGTATGTAAGCTTGTTTGTTGTCATGATCATGATCTGGTTTCAAAGTGAATAGATTCATTTGGATCTACAGTCCCTCCAGGGGTAGATGCTTAAACGTCTTCAACCTTTGCAAAAGCTGAAAACGTTGTTATCGTCATAAAACCACTTTGATTTGTATTGACTAAAGTTGTGCAGCTAATTCACATATACCGCACATATACCGTTTACTTCACTGAGCTTTTAACATGGTATTTGATTTATAGAAATAGTGATTCAATTTCTAGAGAGAAGTGGTAGGATAATACCTCCCTCATATTCTTTCTTTAGCTCAGAAATGCTGAAAGTCAAGGGAAGCCTACCATGGTAATATAAAAATCACTCAATAAATGTTCGTGTGCACTACATATTTTACTTGCTTAGTAACAGCTTAATAGCAATGTAGATCTGTCAGATAAGGGACAATCAATTATCTAAGCATGTCACTAATGTGACTGCAGCAAAACTCTTGAATCATATCTCAGCAGAAAGTGTCTCTAAAGTGCATTTCTCCTGCTCTACTCTGCACGAGTAATCAATAAATTTGTAAAAAACAAAAAAGTTTCTGAAGGCTTTTTTATTATTATTCTTTTTTCATTAAGAAACTATAATCATTGATACCCTACAGGAAACTGTTAAAGCAGATTGGCAAACCCACATAAATAGCATACAGATCCCCACACAAATAACTGCAGTGCTTACATTTGGTATGAGTTTGCAATATTTGTTTGATGCTACGCCGAATGCAGGCTTAAAAATGTTTTCTGTAGCTCATTAACTTCAAGCAGCTACAAACTGACAGTTTTAAACAAAAGTCTAGTCCCATATACTAAGAGGAAAAGCTCAATTACTTTGCATGTCTTAGTAAAGTTTTCCTGAACTGTACTCTCAGATTTTTCCTAGTTTGGAGCCAGATCCAACAAATTGTCATGCAAACACATAACTGGGTTCGCAGAAACAGTTCTGTTGAATGAAGTACAATCAAAACCTCACAGTTTTATGTCCAGGAGTTTGAAAGTTCTTGTTTTGGCTGGTCACTTGGACCTCACAGAAGGCAGGAATTTCTCCTCACCATTGCCATTAGTAGCCCACTACCCTGGTGCAACCCTTAGGATAACAAAAGAAACGCTGCAAAGTTACCCTGTGTTCCTGTGGGATCTGAGGACATGCCTTGGGTATAGCACATTTGTCACTAGTGCATTTCCTATCCATCGCTTTCAGGGATGAAGAGCATTGAATGTGAAAGTCGCAAGACAAACTTTTCCAGAATTTGTCAGCTTTGTAACTTTTGCAGAGGAGAGCTGAGCTGATCCAGGAGCTGAAATTGAAGACTTGGGTTACAGAAATGGTGCTGACATGAAAGCAACACAAAAAAATACAGTGGTAGAGCAGTTCCTTTGTCAGGATTGTATATTCTGGATTAAGCTGTTGATAAACAGAATATTTTTGCAGCTACAAGAGAAACACATTTACAGGGGAGATAAGCTTAGAAAGCTTAGATACACTATTGGGCTTGTCAGCATCTCACAGTTAATTAAAGGAGTGAGTGGAAAGCATCAAGGCTTGCTCCACTCTGCATGAATAATTCACCACCTGTATCCATTATTAAAGCCAGTTACTTCACCACAATGATTTCCAGCCTGCAATGCATTGGTCTCAGAAATGAGAGGTAAATTGCAATAAGACCTGCAGCTATATTAATGAATTGAAATGAACATTTATTTGCTCATCTAATTAGAACTGTAGTTTTTTCCAAATGGTGTAGTGATGCATCACCTTGACAGCCAATACCTGCTGCAATAAATAATTAACAGAAACACTTTCTTACAAAATTCTGTTTCACTAAAGGCAAAAGTTTTCTCCTGATTGTGTTACCTTTAAACTACCTGGTTTTATCTATTTTGCGGTAGAGGTCTATGATGGATTTTGAATTGCTAAAGCAGAGGAAACCTCTGTGTTTGAAGTGCCTGTAAGTAGTAATAAACTTGCAAATAAACTAAGAATGCATAAAACGCCACTTTCACCAACTTTCTTTTAAACGTAACGGCATGATATGCACTTTGAACAGTACCTGAGTAATGTGATCATTTTTTCAAAGCTTTGGTTAATGTCAAAACCAAATAAAATACTTCAAACTTAATTCACTAACTTTACTCTTATTTATTTTCAAATATATTTGCCTGGATTACCAGAAAAATAAATGCAACATCAAACAAAGTTTTCGTATGTGTGATTTTCGCTGTGAAAGTAACGGAGTTGTTACAATATCTCCTTCCCTGTAGATGCATTTTGAATTAAAATTGAGGCTCCAGCTACCAAAATTTTAGCTTTGCCACTGTTCAGCCATCCACAGAATAAAATGGACTCCAGGTCTCCGCATTAGATTTGCAGACTTATGCTCGTCAGTCCTGTCTGTTGCTATCAATGGTGCCAACAGATAAATGGAAGCAGAAACGAGAGCATGCAGTGGCTAGTCACAGTTTTAGTCATCTCATCTTTTCCTTCCCAGAGCAGCAGGCCAACAACAACCCTGAGTCTGTTCTGGAAATGAGAGTTGAACCAAACAACTGGAGATTGATAATGTGTGTCAGTGTGTACGTGTAGATATCAATATAGTTATCTCTATAGATTTCCACAGACACTCAGATATAAGGACCAAAAGTGTATTTGTGAATATATCGAACCATTTGAAGACTAACTATTACTCAGACAGATATTACCATGAGGAAAGATGCACCACAGCGACATTGTATTCAGCAGAGTTTCAGCAATGCTCAGCAGCGTTGCATAGCCACCGTATGTTAAAATCAGGAATGGCTTACATTACAACATAGGGGCAAAACAGAGACTAGTGGTAAAACAAAGGATCTTTCCAAACAGAATAATTTTTTTCTTATTTTTTAATAAATTAATGCCCTTAATTTTTCAGCTACATATGAAATATTTCCTAGGGGATGGTTTTCCAGAATAATATTTTCTACTTTCCACTAGAAATGCTATATATAAATAAAAATCTGTATTAAATTTAATAGATTTTTTGAATAATCATTAAATGGGTTTAGGGGAATTATTAATCTATGGATATGGAATTAGACAGTGTAGCTAAGTTTGAGTTTGCATTGTTTTTATTTGGGGATTCAGGCACACAAAGAGATTTGAATATGCAGCCTGCTTCCTCCTGGAATACATTCTTCCAGCATGAGAAAGCAAAGCTTGTGTGTGCAAAGAACCTTGTCAAAACTGTTTTGAAAAGAAGGGGGGGAAAAGCCCCAGACAAACTGACAGGACTAAGTTTAGAGTGCTAATCATATTTGTTCTTGTAACCGAAGGAGTTCCACTGTAGAATTTAAATGAAATGAATGGTGTTTGAGACACGTGGTTAGTGATTTTATATGGTCAGTGTCATTTTTCTTCTTCTGGGAATTCAATTTGTTCCTGTTAAGCCAAGGTCACAGATTGGGGAATCTCAGAGAACATTACTTCTCTGCCTTTGATGCAAAGGGTCACTGGATTAGTACAAAGGAGAATTAATCCGGTGTGCTTGCTCACCAAATGATATTTAAGTCATTTTTAATGAATGACTAGGAGTTCCTATTAGTTTCCTGGAAGAAAATAGAAGCAAGCCTACAAACAACGACTTAATGAATGAATATTCAAGGAAAAGTATGACTTCATTGTCAGCTCTAATTGCTAGTTTTACCTTATTAGTAGAAGCTTTCTATAGCTGAGTTTGACATACATTTGTTTGCACACTGTTATTAGTCAAGACTCAGTGAAGTCTTGTAATTAACACCTCCACATTATCTCATGCAGTGAAAGCAAAGAGTAAAACAGATGACTCACTTTGTTTCAGCTTCACTCTTGTTTTCTGATACAGAAGTACTTAAGAAGAAGTGTGAGGTCATCAGAGTGCCACATGGAGTCAACCGAAAGCATAAAAGGGTTTTCAGGGAAGGAGAGCATCAAAGCTCATTAAGAACTAAACCGTAAGGCCTCAGTGAGAGGCACAGTACAACTGCACAGTTGCGGTATAACGTCGTACTCGTACAATTGTACTGGTATTACATTAGCCTTTGTTTCTGATTCTCCTTACGCTGGCCAAAAGACAGTGTGTCTGCTTGTGTAGTTTACTTCCTACCTAATGAAAGGAAATGATACGTTCATGCAGTCTGTCTCTTCTGTCTATGACAGTCGCCACACTAAGGAAACAGTATTCTTTAAGCCATCAATAGCACAGCATGTGCATTGCCGTGAAGTCACGGTATGAGTATCATCATAGACTATGACACAGAAAATCTGTAAGTGGATTTCCCATGCTTATCATCCACATGCTATTTGGGATTAAAATGCTTCTTCATCATTTTTGAGTGTGAGCTCCTTACTAAAAGTCAAATATTCTTAAGTACTATTTTACTAATAAGCCATAGAACAAATTGACAAGACTGCAGGAATATCGGAATATCCACTTTAAATGAAGACATGATTTTCTTCTAAACACCTGGTTTCAGGAAAATCTCCTTTTTAGATGAGGTTTACCTTAAAAGTAATTTGCCTGGTGAAATTTGTTGTTGTGTATAAGGAACTGCCTTTATTTTTTTTGTTGTTAATATTGTAGTGGATGGAGAAAAACAAACAATATAACCCTCAAAAAGAGAAAAAGCCCTCAAATCCAAGATGGTAACAAGAATATTTTATTGTGACCTCTCCGTGTAGCCATTCAGTTAACAAGTATTCCCAAAGCAATATGAAATCCAGTCATTAAATTATTATTGAGAGCTTGGCTGAGTTAAATACTCAGATAATAGGAAAGCTTGTTTACTGGATGGAAGCTGGCCAAGAAAATTTGAAGAATTAACATGTACAAGAAATTTCCCACAATTGTGAATAAAACATCAGAAAAGGAAATGACTGAGAGTGACTGGATTCCTCAGAGCTGCTGTCTTTGGTTGTAAGTACTTGCTGCGCTGATATTGGAGCTCTGCAGTTTGCTGCCGTTTGCGTCGTTACCATCTCTATTGATCTAACCACCCCATGTGTTCCTGCTTTATTATTTTGCTACTCAAGAGTAAGTACCTTAAGTGATTGGGTCACAAATGTTATTGTATTGCTGTGATTTGGAGAATTATTAAAGATGGGTCACTTCATTACTGAGATCCCAGAGGTGCTGTATACAGTAAAGCTGCATTAGTTAAGTTCAGTGGGAGCTGGCAGGTGCTTATGCACAGCTAAGGCTATCTATCTGTTCTTTACTGCAAGCCTAACTATGCTGCCATTGATGCACTTCTAGGCACTTAGCACTGTGCATGTTCAGACAAGCTAAAATGGGCTCATAAAAAATGTCAGCCGTCCACTACAGGTTCTTCGGCTCTGTTTGCAATAGGTCATAGCACAGTAAAGCTTTGTCCTGAAATAGCATCTTGCAATGGCTTGTAACCTTGAAATAGAATTTCCAATGATAGCATTGCTTCTCACTTTTGGCACTGACCCAATGGCTACAGAGATCCAGAATGAGCCACATGCTATATGCTAATCTAATAAAAGTGTTTCTAGAGAGTATAAGCAGTAATCTGGGACACACTCATATCCAGAAGTACTCCTGAGAGAAATGTGCTGGACTGGTTTCAGAGTAAGAACATCCTCTGTCTGATTTTACAAGACTGAAAGGAACTCGGTACAAATCCAAGCAAACGGAGTTACACAAAAAAGCATTTTGCTCTGTACTTTAGACTTGTAACACTACTGGACATGAGGAAATCTGCAGTGACAGAAAAAGAAGGAGTGAAGCTGCCTTAGCAGAAGACTAAAGGATGGATGTATTGGTTTGCACTTGGAAGAGACAAATCTTGGCTTGATTAGGAAATTACCACCAAGACCAAACTACAATTTTTTTTTAGTATCTTCTGTGTTTGCACTGTCTGTTATAACATTTGCCTGCCACTGCCTCCTGAAATGGAAACCAGCCTTTCAGGAGGAGCAGGTCTGTCTTTGTATCATTGATAAGGCAAAGGGCAAGTTCACTTTCTGATGGCCATGAAGGATGTACAGTGCAGTGCTTACAACACTGCCACAGTGATTACGGTCACAGTGGATATTGCTCCTGACTCTGGTCCAGCAATGACCTCTCACACTTTCCTGCATGTTCCCCCATTTCTCAGCACTTCTGTGGAAGGAGGTTGTGGCATTCTACTGCTGTACTGCATATGCACTCTGCCTAAGCAAATGTGCTAGTTAAAAGCCAAATTATACGTTTTTATTTACAACATCATGCTGTGACTTTTTGGAATGGAGGCCCTTTTTTCTTTCGTGTTTAGTACTATTAATACACAAGTTGCTATAGAGTACATATTAAGAAACTTGTTTGATGTTTAAAACATCTGAATGTTAATATTGTTGGTATTGGTTGTTACTAACAGCTTACACCCATTTTGTTGGTTAACCTGCGAAGGAAGATTAATGGTTTAAAATCTGGTCGTTAAGTATGGTAACAAATGTTTTTTAGCGAGGTTATTGCTACCATAAACTTTAATCAATGGTTCATAGGCAGCAACCGCTGGTTCAGTGTTCTGACTAATGACAAATTAACTATTTCTTAGCAGTTAATAAAGACTTTTCACCAATCTGCATACAGAACATGATTTTCTCTGTTGGTAATTAACATCTTCCCCTGGGTGCTAACTCTATATATCCATACCAAAATCCCTATTGGCAGAGATAGATAAAAAGCAGAAAATTTAATACTATTTCACTAGAGATTTTTTTCCTTTAACTTGACTATTTAAAGCAACCAAACAAGTTTTAAATAATACAAAGGCTGGCTATTTAATGATGCATTGTTTACTGAATAGTACCAGTTATACTGTTGATCCTTTCCTTTTTCCTTTTCTTTGAATGAATTTTTTTTTTTACACTCAGATTTCAACATCAGGAGTCTGGAAGTAGTTAATAATCTACAAAAATGAAAAGGGCATGGATGAAGGTGGGAGTTGTTTGATTTTTCCGAAAGCTAACTGGAGTTGGTGTGAAAAAAACACTAGAGAGCACTAATAAATATATGCCTTGTAACAGCAAAAGGAAAAAGGTACGCCTAACCTTTCTAAATAGCCTAAGGGCAGGGGTTTGCTTTTCAATGAAAAGGTCATCTAGAATGAATTAAAGTAATTTTCCTGCTGAGGTCCAAGCATGTGGCTTCAGTTTGAAGGTTAAAATGAAGTTGTTCTTACCCGTGTATCTTACAGATGTACTTTTAAACAGTGCGTTACGAAAAGCTGTGATATGCTTTCAGTCTGTCCAGGGAAACAAAAATCGTGACAATTAATACATAGCCTCCCAAGATGAAGCTTCTAATTTGCTATTAAGGGTAAAATACTTTTGTGAGGTAGTTATTTATCTAGTTTGTGCTCTTTCAGTGGCACTATTCTGTCATTTAACCCTTCTGGTGGTTTAATATTGTTCGTAATTATTCTACATTAAATGAGTCAGTCAATAACTTGGCCTGACTTAAATTACCCAAGAAAATACATCAACAGGAATTTTGTACTACCAGCAAGACAAGGATAGGCACTGAGACAGCATATGTGAGAGACAAGACTTGTATGCAACAAACTAAAAGGTATACAGACAAATATATGAACACACAGTTTATGTTGCAAGGATTTGTTTTTTAAAAAGTCCTTTTCCAAAGATCTTACTCCAAAGTTCATTTCCACAAAGACATACACTCAGGACATCAAATCAACCAAACATAAAATAATATTACTTTGCCTCTCACATTGTTCAAAGACTTATTTAAAGCTTTCCAAATAGCTATCAGTGCCACCAAGGGTAATAAGAAAAAAAGCCTGAAAGAGGTGTAAAATATTGTCAAGATTCCTCTAGGAGAGATCTTTACAAAGTGTTCTATCTTCTTTATACCTTTTGTGGTATCAGCTGAAATAGTTGACATTTTGGTAAAGAAAATCAACAGGCTTTTGCTTTCTCAGACAGCCCTAAAGGAATGCTAGAAGCACACAACCCTAGCAAAGGCAACACGGGTTCTTGAGTGCTCAAGAAAAAAATATGCCCATGGCTGAGCTCAAGTTTTGAAGGGCAAGGATGGGAGAATGGCAATTGACATTCTCCCAAAATCTCTTGTGATGGTTATTTTCACACACAAATCTAGATGCCTGAAGTCTCTCATAGGTATGAAGTGCAGAAGAGACGAACACATTTGGAGAGGTGGCAGCCTGATGACTAACCTGATGTGGCACCTATATCCAGCATGATTTTGGTGGAACACCTGATGTTAAGATTGTACTGAATTTCTGCTTCGTCAGCTTCTTGGCTCAGTGACTTCTAAAACAGAGAGAATATTTCTGAGAAAAACAACTTTGGTGTTACACTTCTGGATTGACTGTTACCTGTGGAATGCGAGAAATGCAAAAAGTATTGATCAAAACGAAGATGTAGGTAATCAACTATCTGGAAAACTGTTAAATGTCTCTATCTAAAATATTTTAAATTTCTCCCTTTATTATTTTCTTCTTCTTTTCTTTTTCTCCTACTTCTTTTTTGGAAATCTGTTCTTTCATAAAATATGTGTGTTTGTGTTTTTATTCCAAAACATCCCTTTGTTGTGGTTAGGTTCCACAGGAGGGTTCCAGCTTGTAAAGGTTAACTCTGCAGAAATCAAGGCTTTGTGCATTTTTGCAAAGGTCACACTCATCAGCAGTTCCGGAAGGACTGCTGGGAAGGGCTATAGTAACTACCCAATGATTGAACCGTGGCTCTAGGTTTCATTTCCTTTAAGAACACTGTTACAATCACTGGTTGTGTCACTAAGAGATAAAGAGGCTGCTCAGTCACTTGAAATTCAATTTGTGCATTACTCAAACCTGCCCCACCTCTTTCCTTCACGGTGCCTGGCAGCTGCTTGCTGGCACTCTAAATTTCAAATGCCTGAGCTGCAGGAAGCAGTTTAATAAACGGAATAGGTTTTGATTAACGTAACAAGCTGAAAATAGACAATGATGCAACGCATATCTCAGAAAGAACCACAGACTCAGATCAAATCTCTGTGTGCTGAGAAAGGCTGTCGTGGCAGAGAGTTCACCCAAAGGTGCATATTTATGTTTCGATAACACCTTGAAGGTTCAAGAACTACCAATATATAAGAATTAGACCTGTAATCCTGTTACATCTCTAAGCATCTACTACAGCTGACTGCACAGTCATGAAGTTAAAGTCTAGATTAAGTATTTCACATTGACTGAGTTCCAGCAAGGGCACTGTGCACTTCACCACAAATCTCTGGTTTTATCTGGAAGAAGGAAATGCTGCATTTTTTACTTTCAGTATTTAGGAGAGTAAGGAATCACTTGCTGTGCTGTATACAAAACAATGACATAAATACTTCAAGTTTAATTAGCAATTCATCAGTGTATAAAAAGTTTACATGCTTTGATACTGTTTCAGAAAAACACCCAGTATGGAGCTTGCACTCATCCAATGTTGGTTTGTGGCTGTAATGCTAGGAAACCTATTCTTTGCCAGTTCCTGCTCCCCTGAGCCACAGACACTCAGAATTGGTATTATGCTAAAATTCCCCTTGAGAAACTTGCAGAATCACAGTTTTGCACAGTAGTATTTCATCCAAGTAATAGTCAACTATGACTCATAAAAAAAGGAGCTGAAGATGTCACTGAAGATTATCACCACTTGCTTATGTATAAAGAAAATACAGACTCACTGGAAAGGTCTACATTATGAAGCCCTGACTCCACTCATTTTTTCTTCAGGTTTCTCAATGAGACATGGGAAAAGGCTGAGCCTGGAGAGGCAGGCTTTTTCCAAAGGTGGCAGTATGCAGATGTCAGGTCTTTAGGTTTGGGCACCATTCCCTTATTGACAAATGTTTCTGCATTGCATCTATTTAACTCACTTTGCAGAATGGGAAGTAGTCAAGGAACAGCTTTGTATTTCTCCACTTTTGTGAAAATGTATTCTATGTTAGAAAATAGTTAGAAAACCTTGGATTTGTTTCTGTTGATATTTTCATAATTTTGAAAGCTAATTAATGCTCTCAGTGTTGCCTAACATAATGTTATGTAAGTTAAACTTTACCTTTGTTTCATTAACATGTCCAGAGAGTAAACTTTTACATAAATGAATAGTTCTGTAGCATTACATGAGGTACCATTAAAAGCAAATTTGTTTCTTAATACTGGGATTAAAAATTATTAGAGAAGGAATGGGATAGTTGTGTTCTTATGTTTATACAGTGTATTTTCATCTCACTGGTACAAATTACTTTTGTTAATCATTGGTTGTGATTAACTGAATAATCAGCAGTTCTATAATAAAAGTTTCTGATTCCAAAATGAGAGGATTTTAGTGTTTCAGTAGATGTAAGAAATTAATTTGAAAATCCGTATTGAAGAGGTCATTAACTATATATTCTGGCACACTGGGTTGTGGATTAACACCACCACTGTTTTTAAGAAAAGATATTAAAATTAAAACCTCTTTCTGTGTTTATTTACCTTTACTCTCAAAGTCAAATGTGCTATGATCCTATACCCTAATTTCATATATTTAATTTTATCCTTGCTTCATTTTTATCTGGGTTATCCATGCTTCCTCTCCTCCTACTCACTGAAACCGCTCCCTATACAGTTCAGACTCTATTGTGGTTCCTTTAAAAATTAAAAACCATCAGGATACTAAATCAATAAAGTGTTAACTCTCTGATAAGTTGTCTGCCATGAATAACAAACATTTTAAGTCAGCAGTTTGCAAACAAGCCAAGGGCTAATATTTGTTTGCATAAACTATTTGGCACAGATGCATAAAAGATATTTTGTGGAAATCAGGATTAGTTTACAAATGATTCAGATACAGCAAAAAAGCTGAAGTCATCAGATATTTCATTCACAATTAATAATTAAACCAGCTCTTGTAAGGATGCTGAGAATACCAAGATGGCCTGTTTTCCAGTGGGTTTNAAAAAAAAAAAAAAAAGGCAGTGAATTGTCCTGTTTAATTTTGAGGTGAGTCAATAGTGATACAGATAAAAAACAGAAGAGCAAAGCAATTCTGATGAACAGACTTGCTTTGACTTGAACTTCAATTTCAGTGCTGATAAGGGTGAAATAAAAAGGAGTATTCTGGTATTGCCAGAATTTCCATGGAAGTTGTTTGTTGGCTTGAGATAATTTTTTTAAACATTTATTGAGGGAAAATGAGGGAAGGGATAAACCTCTTGTCATGGCTTTTTTAATGTATTTTTATTTCAGTCTTTCACACACTGTTTCTCATGTCTATGGAAGAAACATGCTTTATCTAGGAGCCTATGGGAGAAAAGACAGTAAAAGTAAGAGCATGGCTGTGGCCCACTCCTCAGAGTTTGGGAAGTAATTTCTTTCTGTTGGTGTATAAACAAAAACACTTCTAGTGTTTACAAGAAAATGGATTTATGGGAAGGTGGAGAAAGACAGTGACAGATATATAAGTAAAAAGTAAGTTGTCCTTGAAGTAAAGGATTAAGAGTTTTGATGTGAGGGTATGTTTTGATTCAGTTAGCTGAAACACTGAGCTAAAGATATATATACATTTTATTTTTTTGAGTGAAATGCAAATAATGAGGAAACATTAATTTTCTTTCTGGAAATGTGGTATTTACATGGAAAAGTAGCAGGAACCTGCCTGCAAGTTTTGGCTGTAGAAATAAAATTAACGGATTTTATAGCCATTGTGACAGGATACATAGTGAATTCTTGCAATGGTAACCATGAATGTAGAGAAAAAAGTAGAAATTAAATTTACAACTTAGAAGTCCAAAGGAAGAGTAACGAATAATTGAGTCACCAGCACCAACAGACAAGGGATGATGAAAAGATGATGAGGTGTTTCACTCTGCCATATGAAGTTTATCCTGTTTTGGAGCTTTCTTGTTATTTGAAGTCACAGCGGGAGGTTCAAGAGTGGAAAGACGTTGTGGCGTGGGTGTGGACATCATTCAGCTGAAAGTCACTGGACTGGTTTGGGTTTAGGCTATCTGCTACTATTCTATTCAAGAAAGTCCCACCACTGTGCATTTTGTGAGGTCAAGTTTTGAGTTACTGGATACATACAATTAAGTCAGTCCATGTTTATTTAATTTGGTTGGTTGTAAGGGTTTGTAAGAGTTTCTTATCCACCCCGAAACACTCCTATTGTAACTCTTTATGTTTTGTGGAGTGTGCTTTGTAAGCAGTGCTATATGCATGAGAGACAAATTTATTACATTCACACACCATTGTGATAAAGTACCTAATTATGCAATATCAAAATTTCTTGAAGTATTCACATTTTAAAGGGGGTGGATTTAATTCACTGATATAACAGACAGATGAAAAGCTCAGCTGTTAATTTTATACTGCTGCTCAATTGGTATTGAATGTTTCACCACCAATTGAGTTCCTCATGATGCTTTTGGTGATTTATTGTAATTGTTTCTAATATAAAGCAGCTCTATCCTTAAATACAAAAGGCTTTGCTCTCTTGTAAAGTTTAGCTGCTCCTGGTGTAACACTGAATGGCCAGAGGAAATATTTCATTTGAAACACTTCTGTTTTGTTTGCTTTTCCACTGTAATTGTGCCAAACATGTGGTCATAATAAATAAAGAATAATATATATCAGTGTCTTAGCTATCACTTGTTTTCAGTGCGTCCTTTTCACCTACTATACTTCCTATAATATTTCAATTAATATTTCATCTTTCTAAGTACTAAGCATGCAAATGACCATAAAACCAGAGAATGTTTTTCACCCCTTTCTACTTGAGCTGTTGTCTGCTCTTTGTATGCTTTAAAGCAGAATTCATTATTTTAATCTTGTTAATATTCTGTGGAACTGCTATATATAGTTGCTGCTTAATGTTGATCTGTGAGCATTATGTCTTAATACAAATGGCACCTGGTTCAGCTACATATATTTGTATAACAGCAATATCATGGAAAATCCTAACTCAGAGTAGAAGCATTAAATAACATCAGAGTACTTCAGCAGATCAGGGTCCTGCCTATTGTCAAGTATCAGGCAGTGTTTGCCACAGAATGTATCAGTTCTGTCACACCTTTCAGTACAAATTTACTTAACTGAGTCTTATTCCAGGGGAAAAGATATAAATTTTCATTAAAGAAAACACTCTATTATGACAGCACTAAATGAATCATCTGCAATCTCTTTTAAAATACTTGATTTATTGTCTGCAGTTGGAAGGCTGTAAATTAGGAAAATATTTTTGCTGACAAGAATGAAATATAGTTCACATATAAACAAAAAAATAAGTACATTTCTCTATGTCTGTGTGCGTGTGCATGCATTTGTCATACCTGTAATTATGTAGGTATCTATGCACAAGAACATATATATATTTTAGCAACATCGGGAAGTACTAGATCAAATTTCCTCATCTAAGAAAAAAAGCAAAGCAAATTGACTAACCAGCACAGACTAAAATAAAATCCATCATAACAGAAGAGAATATTTTCCTGGAGTGATTCATATTCACACATCCTTCTGTGAGACTTTCATATATTGGGTGACATTGTGAAATGTCATTGAAGAAAAAGCATTTCAGTTTAGCCTTGAGCAAACATATACGTAGCAGAACTGTGCATATGTAAAGCCTTTTTCTTCTTCCAAAGGGGACCTTTTTTTGTTATATACATAACTGAAGCTAAGCTTAGGCTAGTGAGGTGCTGCATGATAAGAACTTGGTTAGCAAACACATTGAGCGATCGAATGACTTGAATAACAAAATCCCCAGCAGTGTGTTTCAGAACTAACTGCATTTGCACTCTGCAAGGAGATCAATGCTTCACCCTCATTGATTTTCTTCAGTGGCAGAACCAGGATTATGCACAATGTGAAACTATATTCCCAGACATATTCAATCTGATTTCCTAGTCAGTGCTAAAAAGGCATAGTGTTGTACTAAAAACATAAGGTTAGAGAAGTGTAACATATCAAATTTGTACTTCTGGTAAGACTGCATGTTAAACAGATGCATCAGAATACATTCCGGGTGTCATGCAATCCGTTTTATGAAAACATTAGATTGGCGCTAAAGAGTTCCTCTTTATATATATAGCTTCAAAAAATGTGCAGAGATGCCAAAGAGAGAAATTGAAATGCATTGCATACACATCACTTTAAAATGTAGTATAGTTTCTTTCTGGCAGACTTGAGCTTTAGTGTAAACACATAAAAAGAAATAATTTCTTCAAAAACTTCAGAGCAGAGATGTAGTACATTTTTAGAACTTAAATAACTTCGTAATTTACAATGTATGCCAGTTTTCAAAAAGTAACACAGTAAAATATACCAGGAGGGAATGGCAGCTGACAGGATCTTCATTCTGATCTGCAATTTCCCGTTGTTTGTAGCTTTGTACACAAGCCATAGGAACACCATCAAATGTTGTCATAGAACCATAGAATGTCCTGAGTTGGAAGGGACCCGCAATGATCATCGAGTCTAACTCCTGTCCCTGCATAGGACAACCCCACAGTTGACACCATGTGTCTGAGGGCATTGTCCAGTCTCTTCTCGAACACTGTCAGGCTTGGGGCTGTGACACCTCCCTGGGGAGCCTGTTCCAGTGCCCACCACCCTCTGGGTGAAAAACCTTTTCCTCATGTCCAATGTAAATCTCCCCTGGCACATCTTCCTGCCATTCCCTCGGGTTCTATCATTGGTCACTAAAGAGAAGATTTTGGTGCCTATCCTTCGTCTTCCCCTTGTGTGGAAGCTGTAGCCAAGATGAGGTCTCCCCTCAGTCTCCTCTTCTCCAAGCTGAACGAACAAAGTGACTTTAGTCACTTCTCATACGGCTTCCTCTCCAAACCCTTCGCCAACTTCATAGCCCTCTTCTGGACACTGTCGACCAGCTTTATATCCTTTTTATCCTGTGGTGGCCAGAACTGCACACAGTGCTCCAGGTGAGGCCGCATCAGTGCAGAGCAGAACAGGACAATCACCTCCCTGCCTGGCTGGCAATGCTGTGCTTGATGCACCCAGGTCACAGTTGCCCTCTTGGCTGCCAGGGCACACTGTTGGCTCATGGTCAACTTGCCATTGACCAGAACCCCCAGATCCTTCTCCACAGAGCTGCTTTCCAGCCTCTTGTCCCCCAGTCTGCACGCACAGCCAGGGTTGCCGTATCCCAGGTGCTAAATCCAGCATTTACCTTTGTTAAACTTCATATGGTTGATGATTGCCCAGTTCTCCAGTTTATCTAGATCCCTCTGCAGGGCCTCTCTGCCCTCGAGACTGTCAACAGCTCCTCCCAGTTTTGTGTCATCAGCAAACTTACTTAGTATTCCCTCAAGTCCTGAGTCTAAGCCGTTTATGAAGACATTGAAGAGCACTGGCCCTCAGATGGATCTCTGTGGAACCCCGCTAGTGACTGGTCACCAGCCCAACACAACCCCATTTACTAGAACCCTTTGAGCCTGGCCCATCAGCCAATTTCTCCCCCACTGCATTGTGTGTCTACCCAGCCGTGTGCTGGACATTTTGTCCGGAATACTGTAAGAGACAGTATCAAAGGCTTTACTGAAATCCAAGAAGATCACACCAACAGGCTTCCCTTGAGCGAGTGTGTGGGTAACCTTGTCATAGAATGAAATTAAGTTTGTTAAACAAAACTTTCCTCTCACGAACCCATGCTGGTGAGGACCAATGACTGCGTAGTCATTCAGATGTTTTTCAATAACTCCCAGAACAGTCTTCTTCGTGATTTTGCCAGGAAAAATGTTGCCCAGCTGTAGTTCAGTTTGAATGCAGGCATGAATTACATTTGTTGAGCTCAGAGTTTTCCTAAGCCATTTGTTGGTGGGCATAGGCAAAAACGGAGCTGGAGGAACAAGAGAGAGCAGTGATGTCTTAAACAAGAAAATTTCCTGTCTTCAGCTTCTGCCATTCCAGGCTTCAGAGACACAGATGCTGGTCCTGGGAGCTGTAAGCTGCTTTTGAAAAGGGGGCAAAACAATGCATGTCCTAGGGAGACGTATGTGTAATTTATAGACATTTATCCAGAGAACGAGCACTGTCTACATTTCATAACCTGAGGTCACAGCCGTTTCTTTCTTTCTTTGTTTCTCCAATGCTACCAACCCAGCTAGGCATTTATGCACATCTACAGCAGGTCCCACATCATGAAAATATGATGAGTGGCTACTAGGAAGCTTTAAGATACTGCCACATAAAAATTGGGGCTGATATATCCATAAGATTAACACCTCTTGGCTGGGTGAATGGGTAGGAGTTTTTTATCTTTTTAAAACATGACCGTGTAAGTGGATAGACACAGCCACTCTTGAAGACATTACAGAAAAACTCCTGAGTTACATGGAGAGGGCAAGGAGTGTCATGTGTTACATGTAAGCTAAAGAGTGGCAAGCAGCACACAGGAATACTTCTATCAAGTGTTAAAGAGCTGAATTGATGTGATGAGAGTAAACAGTATCCTGGAAGCAAAGTGTTCTCTTAAACTCCAGGTAAAATACTTCATTGTTTTACTCTAACATAAACAAATGCTTAGACATGGGCCTCATTGTTTGTATTTTTTGTACTTAGTATTGTATATTTTTGTCAATATTGAATATTTGATCAGGAAGGCATTTGTAAGTCTACTCAACCATTAACCACAAAACAAAATCCACTGGCCTATGTGCTTAAATGCTTTTCTCGAATAGGGGCAGATGTATGCACATATTTAAGTACTCTCCAAATACGAGACCTTAGTCTTGATTCAAAACCCATTGAAACCATGGGAAGACTTTCCACTGTTCCCAGTTCACCAAACTCAGTATTTCATTCTTGCAAAACACTTTCAAAACCTGTTTCTAAGGTGATTCCTGAACCATGTTAAAGCTAGATGCTAAATCAATTCAATGAAAATTATTTTGTTACTGGGGAAGTTACATTTTTAGGACCTGGTACACTTGATATGGATGATAGCAGTCTAAATAAACATTGTGAAGTAATTTGGTAATGAATACATAGGAGAATGCACACAGAAAACTAACGCCATTGTTTAACCTCAAAACTATGCTAATAAGTAGGGTGATAGACATGAAACTCTGAATAATGGAGCTGTTATTCTAGCCAACTAGGCTGTCTCAGGGGACTCATAAGTGGATTTGCCATGCCATGACTAAATGTAGCTCCAGTCCAGTATTGTGAATAGCCTAAAGTATCTTGTTGCAGTATATTGTCATATTTATCGTGCTAAATCAGGTTTAGAAGACAATATTTTCTTCCAGTTAGAAAGGAGCCATGTGTGTGTGTTATTTGCATACTATTTATTTGCTTGCATATAAAATAAAAGAATATTTCAAAAATAACCTGATTGTGAAAAACACTATCTGTACAAGAATATGTGTGCCTGTTAAAAATGAAAAGGATCCTTTCAAGAGAAAAACACAAACAAACAAACAAAATAAAAACAATACCACACACCAAAAATGCAAAATATCCTTAACTCATGATTGTATGCATACGCACACGTGTTTGTCTGACCTGAAGTTGATTGTAATGCAAAGCATACTTCAAGAATTACCTGAACACTGTTTAGGTTGGATTCATATACAGTTACTCGGCATTGACTGGTCACTGTATTTCACTCTGCCAATAAAATGTCAAAATTCTGGTTTCTGGGTTGAATTTTTTAAAAGTACTTACATTCCTCTTGAATCTGCTCTCAGTTACAGCTCACTAAAGAGTCTGGCCCAGTGGTGGTTCTATAAATACAAACATAAGCTGAAAAAGCTGCTCTTAAAGCAGAATGCACAAATCTGATGTTAAATATTTTTCACACCACTGTATCTTGTTTATGCAATCTCTAATCCTAAAAGTGGATGGTTACGCAGAAGAGGAAAAAAAAAAAAAATCTGTTGTGTGTTGTGTCAAATTTTCTCTTGGCCTTTTACAGCAGAGAAATGTACAATTACAATGCACTTGAAAAACACTCAGATGAGCTCATCCCAGCTCCACATATGTACAAAGTGATGCATTTTTAGATAAATTAAGTTAGAATGAAGACAGACAAGCAGGAGATTGCATTGTGGATTTATTCCCTATTACTGTCAGTTAAGTTTCCATCCACTTTTTTACACTTGTTAAAAAAACATAAATGCAGTGGACAAGAAGTCCTAAAGAAACCACACAGCTTCTGAAAAAAAATCTTATGTTCAACTTCTATCATTCCTTCATACCTGTTATTACAATATCATTTGTGTTGGATAGAAGTCTGATCTTCCTGTTATTCATAATCGTTAAAATGCCCTTGGTTATTCTACGAACACGGGGCTGCTGGTCAGTGCCTGACATAACTCCAAGTCAAACATAATGAAAACCCTGGTAACAACCATAAGAGAGCCTATTCCTAGCTCAGCTGCTATAGCATGTATCTGTTCAGTGAAAGTTTCACTATCTTTTTAATTTTCAGACTATTTTTTTCCCCATTTAATTGACAGGCTGTATAAGAAAGCCTTTTTATTATTCAAAAGCCACACAAGAGTGTGGTCTCACGCAGTGGCTGTTAGGAACAGCATTATTCTCCTCTTGTTCCACATCCTGGAGGAAAGCTGCTTCTTGCTTTGCTTTTTTTCTTCTGTGACTGTTTTCTCACCCTCTTCATTTATTCCCATGTTTCTCTGTATCAATTGTCTCAAAGCCTCTTGCTCAGACACGTGGTCTCTACCCTCTATACTTTCCTCATTCCCTCACCCTCATCATTCCTTCGCCATCTTCTTGGTTGCATCAACGCTTCTCCTCCTGTATGGCCTTGACTCCTTCCTGCCCTCTTCTTCCCTGCCCGTTCTCCCTGTTTCCTGTGTCCTCTGCAGCTCCTCCTCTTCATATTTCATGTCGGGGTTCGCCTCCATGTCTTCCCAACAGCAGTCTCACAAGTGCACACTTGGCTTTGCATCCCCTTCATACCAGGTTGTCTTCAGACTTTTCTGAAGGGATTACTTACCTCATGGTGTAGCAGGTGGCCATCCCTCCTAAAAGGAATCAAGGTCTGGCAATATGATGAAATACAGGGCAGTCTGTACATAAAGTTCAGACAGGTTGTGGCTCATGGGGGTCCCTAAGGACTGGTTGGAGGCCAATCGCATTTGTTCTGACTGCATTTACCCTGCAACTTCTTCAAAAGAAATATTCTTCATTTTGTGTGCTGTGGCTAGGCCCTAATGTTACAGAGCGAGTGTATTCATTAATGCTTCCAAGATTAGCTCCAAATCGTTACATATCGTTGTGCCACAGTTTCACTTTTTATCTGATCAAAGTACGTGATGAAAGGAGCAGTCCTTATAGACAGCAGGTGGTCTAGAGATTCAAAGACAGAAATCCAAAGTCTGTACTCAAAATATACAGCCACATCAGTTGCACCTGCACAGCAGATGCAATTTATGTGTTCGGGATAAGAAAACAGGGCTCTAACAACCAAAAACCCAGCAGTTACCTGTGTACTGCTCATTACATATCACACTTAGGAAGAGAAGCTTCCCTCTACACAAATTACCTTCGGCTGAAGCAACTTTCTTTATTCAGTCTTCATTTTATCTACTTAACCTCCTCCTCTATATCACTGCAAGAAAATCCCGACTATCAAATGTTGCCAAAAATTTATGTTCCTGAATTATGACCCAATTTACAACCTACATTTCCAACCCGTAATGTACAGGTGTTACAAATACAGCTTGGAAAGACATAGGGAGTTCTACTGGCTGGTTTTGGTGACTTGCAGTCTTAGGAATTGTGCAAGGAAAATCTTAAGCTTATGGTAAATGTAAGGATCTCTGGCTATAGCTGCATTTAAATCAAACAGCATCCTCATTATCATCCAGGAAATAGAGTTGTCCTTTAATGTTAGCAATACACCACACAGTGAATGAAAAGTTACTATGTCCCAGACGAAAACGGTTTCTTTCACTTATTTAGCTCAGTATGCAACTACGCATATCAGGGTAAATGAGATAAGATTTAAAAATGCGTGTAATAACCTCACATGTCAGATGACATTAAGAGCCTCAAGTTCTTTTATTCCATAATACTCGGTAGCATTAATCATTCCCTAATTCAGTGTTGCAGTTTATTTAAATCCCAGTTCTAATGTATTTGGCCTTATATTTCTACCATTCCAAAATACACTGCAAGGTCTTTACCAACCCAATATAAATACAGAAAATCTGGGCATGTAAGTGTTGATGCTGGACACATAAATTAGATGGATTAGTTCATTGTTTTATTTGCATTTTTTTCTTCTTCTTTAAATCAATATTGGTTCTAGGTGGCAGGAAAAATTTGCACAGTATTTGAGTCAACACAATAAATTTAACTCACAGGAATTTGACTGCATTTCTTAAGCCTGTAGAGATATTTGCTTACAATTACAGTGGCCACAGAGCAAAAATTCAAACAAAACATAAAAACACTGCATGGCCCATAATTCAAATTCCTGTAAGTGGAGGACTTTCCAATAAAATACAGACACTCAAGAAGTATGGAAACTGCTGTGGCTCAATAAAGATGATTGAGTGCCCTCACCCTCTTCATAAAGTACTGGGGCAGGGGAGGGGGAGAAGGGGAAGAAAGAGAGAGCGAAAACATCAAAAACAAACAACCAAACCAACACAAAACAAAAAAACCTGGAGATAATAAAAACTTAACTGTTAGTTCTCCAGATTTAATCTTGTGGAAATTCTCAAGAAGTCTGTAAATCTCGTTACTCTGAAAATAATTAAAGGCACTACTAAATGTAGCAGATTACTAAACCGAAATAGAGTGGTTGATTGATTTGATGTGTGACTGAAGGCTTCTTTTTTCTGCAGTCAATAACATAAATCTTTTCACTTTCTTGCCTCTCCTGCAGCTCCCTAATATTGCCTCTCTGCTGGATGCTACACTGTTCTGGGAAAAGTTGCCCACTGTATTGTTCTGAGATGACTGTTCTCCGGGACCTCGATCCCGCAAATAATTGCTACCAATTTTAGTGCTGGGCTGAATGAAATTACTCTTCACGGAATTTACAGAACCCATTTCATTCAAATTATTTTCGTGATCTGATTCTTAATTTTCCTTTACATAACATCAGGAATGCTGCACCTCAAATTCTGACAAGGTTGCATAGCAGGGCTTTGTGTTTTATGCTGAGGCACTGAGACAGATAAGAACAATGAGGGAAAGCTGCCTGAACACATTACACAAAAATCTTCAGCTGTACCGAAAAATTCCTAAACCTTTGCAATGATTTTAGACTTGTCTTGCCAGGGTGACTATTTATTCATCTGATGGTAGAACAATGCAGTTGCTGTGGATTGCAGAGGAGAGGAAAGGGGCCCTTCTAGAGGCTACAGCCTGCTGAAAGGCAGAATGAACATCAGCGGGAAAATTAAAACAGAGGGTTATGTAGGCCAAGGACAGATCTATGGGAGAATGCAAAACAACCCTTTCCTGTGATGCTTGATCTCTGCCCAGAAATGCCTTCTCTTGGATAACCACAAAAGTGGAGAAAGAAGGTGAAAAAAAAAGAGACAAAGAATTTGAGAAGACAAGCGTTAGAAAAGCAGGATTTGGTATGTGATTTGCAGGGCTGCAAAATCACTCTATCTGAGCAGAGTCTCCTCATACAGACCAAATAACAGATAAGAATTTGACTTTTGTTACATGTTGATATTGAGGAAGGAAAGTAGCTGTTGGTCTTGTACATTTTCACCAAGGCTAGCTGTCAGAAAACAAAACAAAACATTTTTCAAGTTTGCCATCCACATTGGAGGAAAAATACTATATCTTTTAACAGCATTATCTTGTTCTGCATAGTTGTTCTGATACTTAGCTGCAGTGAAAACTAAAACAAACCCAAACAAGTTGTTTTGAAATCCCTGCTTTCAAGGTGAGCTGGAAGAAACAATGCTGTGGCCTTGGTGAAGCTGAAACGTTAAACTGCTGTCGGGTAGTGTTAGAAAATGTAGCATTCCCCTTTACCATAGCTCACCTCTCGACTTCAGAGAAAGAACCATGCTGTGACATGGTGAACACTTTGATTTCTGAGAAATTCCTCCAAATTTTAGAAAATAACTGTGACCCTTTGAATCTTTAAACTACAGTCTGGATAAAATAAAATCAAGATGGAGTTGAATTTAATTTCTGGTCTTTGTCCAGCAAGTCTCAAAATTTTAACCATATCTCCGTAGTTGAGACATCTGAAGAAAAGTGTCTAGGGAAAGTTGACAGCTGATGACTCTGCACTGGTACTTTGTATGCCCTTTCAGTCGTGTGGGTCTCACAGCTCCACTCATAGCAGAATATTATTTAGGGTAGAGCGTCAACGCAGTTTTGCACATTTACTTCCTCCATTTACTTCATGACATCTGAAAGCCTGGCATGTTTTCTGTATGAACTCTCCTTTGCATCATCCGTGTTGCTCTGCAAAGAAAATGACATAACTAAGCTGGGTTTCTACTTTCCCCACACAGCCTGTGGTCATTCCTGACTTGACTGGTGTACATTGTTACAGCTCTTAATATACGCTTCCTCAGTGGTAGGTGGCTGCAAAGAATATTTGTAGATTGTTCAGTATTTCTTATTTTCCTGAATGGCTTTCCTGACTTTTCAGGCCATTGCTAATCAATAATACTACCAATATGAGAGATGCCAAAATAGTTTAGACACTTCTGACATAGGAGCTTCTTTGGCGAGAGGAAGTCTCCTTAGTGTGAAGACAGCAAAAAAATTGTTAATTCACACCCTATACTTGCAGGGTAGTATTTTGTTTACTGTGAGCTGAAATGTGTTTCAAAACAACATTCACTCAGACCTGTCTTCTGCAAGCACTGTTTTTTAATTCAACACTGAGTTCCTCTCCTGCTTCTGCTATTGCCACCTCTCTTTTGACTTTGCCTGTATTCCACTCAGTGTCTGTCGGTAGGATCCAAAAGCCGACCGGCATTTGCATCTTTAGTTTTGCATTTCATTGAAAGTCTTGGATGTTTGTAATGAGAAACTGAAAATTAAACAGCTGTGTCTTGGCAGCCCTGGGAATGCTGCTCATTGAACTCCCTGAGCAATTCAGAAAATGTCTCGGCTGAAGAATGAAACATGGTTTATGTGACCGTGTCACAACATTTGGAGGAAAGTACTAATACTGTGAATGCTTTATATTACTTCACATAACTGGCATCACAACCTTTGTTTAACATTCAAGTAAGATTAGGCAGATAAAGAAGGAAGGCAGGAAAGAGGAAAACTTAAGCAAGCTATGGTTAAGGCAGTCTAAAGGTCAAAATTGTAATATTAAATAAATCTTACATGGTTTTATAAACCTTAATTTATTGTCTAAGTGCAACTGACATTTTAGCTCTTGGTTTAATACCAAGCACTTCAAAGTATTCTTGTAGAAGAATAGTTGATAACCCTCTTACATAGTATAATTGGAATTCTGCATGTTAGAACATTTGGTTTCTGAAAGATTTTTGTAAATGTTAATAGCTGTCTTTTAAAATGGTGTAAGTGTGAAATGCTATGAAAAGCAAAGGTTTAAATGTCACCATGTCTATAATTTTCATATTGTAAAAACTAAATAAGTTTTTCAGAATGAAAAATCTAAAGGCCAGCTGCAAGTTTGAAGATATAAGCTAGCTCATTATTAGTTTTTCGAAACTGATATGACACACATTTTGTAAAACTGTGTGAGTTTTAGGCTAAAATGTATAGTTGAACATTTAACTGCCTGGCAGTGTTATTACTGAAAAGTCTTCCTATTTACTAGCACCCATAATCTGAGCATGAATAATTCATGGCAATAAAAGGATTTACCTAGAAAGCCTTCTAGAGTCTCATCAGAAGTATTCTTGTCTTATGGACCAATTGGCACTCAGACTGAAAAGCTGCTCATGTTTGTCTTTGTTGAGTATTATGTATTTTCACCTACTAATAAAGGCCTCTGGTATGTCAGCTGGTAGACTTGTGTTATTTTTTGGGAGACAGTTTGTGCCTGACTGGAATAGAAAGCACAAACATTTTAAGGTAAAGCATGCAGAGCTTTTGCATTCACTTGGGTGAAGAATGGAGCCATGAATTTCAGACTACTGAAACTTGAAAAAAAAAACACAGGTTTTCATAGCCTGGCCCTCTACGTTCTTTGTTAACAAAGTCAATAGCACAGTAACAACTATGCCACCAAAAAAAAAAAAAAAATTACTTCTTTGATTTCTTTATCATACCATATTTAAATATTTTCACAATAAAGAGGTAACTCAAGACAGCCACAGTCTCAGCACTTTTTTGAGAGTTACAGAAGGTATGAATTTACCATGCAGTCTGTCTGAATCTAAATAACAGCAGCATTTACAGAAGACGAAGAAGAATAAAAAAACAAAAATTAAAAAAAAAGAGCAGGTAACATAAATAGAAATCATGCCAAGAATGCCTTGTCCTCACGTGGATTTTAGGGAGCCAATACAATCTTTCCCTCATGTACTCTAATAATAAGGATTTACTTTAAGCAAAACAATATAAGATAATCTTTGTGAGGTAAAGGAAAGTACTCTTTAAAGTCTCATTGCAAAGTCTGTGATCCTTCATTCCCTAAGCTGACTTCTTTAAGCAGTAAACTTATTTACAGGGGTTTTATTAAAAGAGTGCATCAAAAGTTTCTACAATTTTGGTATACATCTCCAGCCAGAAAAAAGTATAACAGGAGCAGATAGCACATCCTACAGCATTCAGCTGCAGTGTAGGGGCTGGGAGAGGGTCTATCAGGAGGGACTCTCACGAGCGGTAGTTTATACATTTATTTTGACAGAAGAATGCCTGTAGGTTGCGTTGTTGGAGGCTGCTATGTATCTTCAGATTGAAAAAGGGGATGTGATATGTTGCAATGATTTTTATCCTGCTGTGTGGATCTAAGGTCTGATAAGTCTGGGAATAGAGAGTGTGGGCAGAAAAAGAGAGAGTGAGAGAGAGAAGTGTGGGGAGAAGTGAGAGAGCGTCAGCCTGCATGTAGAGAGTATCACTGTGCAGGGATGGACAAAAAAGTGTGTTCTACATGACTGGAATTACAAGAGTGTCATAACCTATGTCTTAGATTGGAAGAACAAGTTTATTGATATCCTTGTTCATGGTTTCTTATTGCTGACTGCCATGTTGCTTCTGTGCAACACAAGAGTCTGGAACTACTCTTGTATAAGAGATGAGACACTGTTCTTCTCATTATCCTAGAAATCAGCAACAAACAATACAAGCAGAAAAGAGGTTATAATTTTGCAAGGCATCTTGTACCTTGTATCAGCTGCTCTAGAAAAGTGAAACACAGTCAGACAGAAACATGAGGTATAGCTATTGTAGTCCGTATTTTATAAAAGCTATTTCCTAGTCAACAAGCCAGAATCTGAGAGCCTTGTTTTTCCATCAAAGAGTGTTTACGGCATCATGAGTCTCAGTTATTAGCTGGGGGCTTTTATTGTTGTTTGAAGGGACTTAAGGTATATTTATTTTTAACCAACAAATGTTTAATTCCCCTATTCCGTATTCATATAATCATTCCAGAATTTGCAACATTTGAAAATATTATATTGCATATCTTGAAAACCAAGTGCCTGACCTTGTTTAATGGTTGGTTTTATTCCTTAAAGAAAAAAAAAATTAAAAATTATAGCAGCAACATAAAAGACAACTGCTAACACCAACTTTCTTATTCACAATAACAATGGAAACCTTTATCACCTGTAGAGTCCAGTAGGCTAATATGAACATGCAGTAAGTGTTAAAGTATATTATGTTAGAAAAGGACATTTGTTCATTTCACATCCTGAATGATGCATGATTTTATGATGGTATTTCTCAATCTTCATATTTTCCTCTTTTTTTTTTTTTTTTTTTTTTTTTTTTTTTTTTTTTTTTTTTTTTTTTTTTTTTTTTAATTTCCAATTTCCATCTTTTCAGTCAAAGGAAATCATCGAGTGACCTTGAAATCTGCACTGGCATTTTCCTGGCAGAGAAAGAAGCTCTCTTTTCTCATTTGCAAAAATGAATAACAATTTGATCATTCTTAAAACTTCTAAAAGGTTAATTATGCTCTCTCCATGAGCACTGAATAAAAACCTGCTTTATCTCTGCCCAAATGAAACCCACAGGGCTCCCATTCCCTCTAACCCTGCCTGGAGACCAAATCATGCAAGCTGTCAATTAACTCCTATCAGCTCATAGATCTGTGTGAGCTGCAGATGATTTTCTCATCCGAAAACTATGACAGCTCTCATTAGCCAGAGCTGTTGGGTGACTTTAAAAATTTCACAGCAGGAAAGTGTTATCTGGTGGGGAGAAAAAGAAAGAGTGAGAAACCGAGAGGCAGAAAGGTCCTGGGTTAGAGAGAGTTCATTGCTAGCTCTAAGATTTCCTTCTGGTTGCAAAATCCCACTTGAACTTGCATTGCATGTTTCAAACAATAATAGAAACTAAACGTGGCCGTTTACCACAGAGCTGTTTCCATGAATACTGTTCTGTTTTGGGGTGCTTTTTTTGGTGTGTGTTTGGTTGGTTTTTGTGTGTATTTTTGTGGGTTTGGGGGGTTGGGTGTTTCTCATGTTTGTGTTTTGGTTTGGTTTTAATATTGCTGCATAATAAGAGCAAGTCATGGGGGAGATGATACTGCCAAGCTATAGAATTAGTAGAAGAGAAACCCCAATGTGAAACATTTAGCCTGCTGGTGTTACTTACTGGTTGAAAAATGGCATTTTAATTTGGAAGTCAGAATAGTATTCTGAAATAAAAAGACTGAGAGCCTGTAAGGGTATTATTTCACTTGCCCTAGAAGGTGAATAGTACTGTTTCCAAATGAAACAAGAGGAAGTAAAAAATTACACTGAGCATTTCTTGATCACTATATTTCCACCCGCTTATTTTATTTTTATAGTTTAAGGTCAATTCTTCAAGAGTCAGCTACAATAACTTGCAAAAAAGCCACAGGAACTGGTACTGATGGCTCTATACATATCAGAAGCTGGAGTTAAAGTAATTAATTTTAGGTCTATTATAAATTGATACAGTAGAATTTTCAGATACAAAGTCAATGTGACTGACCCTGAATTTTTGGGAGAGGAATTCAGTCTTCCTACTAGATATGAAATTATTTAATATTTTTCACTTTGTAACTAGTTCACCTAAGGAAGCCCCTAAGTTGTACAGATATGAAATGGAATGGTAATAACTGACTAAATTAAAGCAATGCAAGACATCAGAATGGACAAATTGCACAACAGCAGAAAAGCCTGGTTTGAATTCTCATAATAAGTGTATCAAAATATTAGAAAGCATTAAGAGGAAGCAGCATTTGAATAGTAATTGAAAGGTTTGCCAGTTAGCCTCACCTTCATCCCTGGAAAGGTGACAGAACAGCTCATTCTGGATGTCATCTCTAAGCATGTGGAGGAAAAGAAGATTATCAAGAGTAGTCAACATGGATTCAACAAAAGGAAATCATGCTTGACCAGTCGGATAGCCTTCTACAATGACTGTCTGGGTAGATGAGGGGAGAGCAGTGGATGTCGTCTACCTTGACTTCAGCACAGCTTTTAACACTGTCTCACATGGCATCCTCATACATAAGCTCAGGAAGTGCGGGTTAGATTCATGAACAGTTAGATGAACGGAGAACTGGTTGAACGTCAGAGCTTAAAAGGCTGTGACCAGTGCCACAGAATCTAGTTGGAGGCCTGCAACTGGTGGTGTTTCTCAGGGGCCAGTACTGGGTCCAGTCTTGTTCAATCCATCCATCAATGGCCTGGATGACGGGACAGAGTGCACCCTCAGCAGGTTTGCTGATGATACAAAACTGGGAGGAGTGGCTGATATACCAGAAGGTTGTGCTGCCATGCAGCAAGACCTGGACAGGTTGGAGAGTTGGGTGGAGAAGAACCTAGTGAAGTTCAACAAAGGCAAGTGTAGGGTCTTGCACCTGGGGAGGAATAACCCTATGGACCAGTACAGGTTGGCAACTGACCTGCTCAAAAGCAGCCCTGCAGAGAAGGACCTAGAGGTCCTGGTGGACAACAAGTTAATCATGAAACAGCAAGGCATCCTTGCACCCAAGAAGGCCAGTGGTATCCTGGGGTGCATTAAGAAGACTGGCTGTGTCGAGGGACATTGTCATCCCCATCTATGCTGCCCTGGTGAGGCTGCATCTGGAGTGCTGTGTCCAGTTCTGGGCTCCCCAGTTCAAGAAGAACAAGGAATTACTGGAGAGAGTCCAGTGGTGGGCTACAAAGATGATCGGGGGACTGGGGCACCTTTCTTACAAAGAAAGACTGAGACAGCTGGATCTGTTTAGCCTGGAGAAGGCTGAGAGGGGAATCTTATTTTTTCTTATAAATATCTTAAAGGCGAATGTCAAGGTGATGGGGCCAGACAGGATAAGTGACAATGGGCACAACCGGAAACACAGGAACTTCTTCTGACTATGTGGAGAAACTTGCTTACTTTGAAGTTGACAGCACTGGAACAGGCTGTGCAGAGAGGTTGCAGAGTCTCCTTCTTTGGGCACATTCAAAACCCACCTGGACACATTCCTGTGTGATTTGCTCTAGATGAACCTGTTTTAGGAGGTGAGTTGGACTAGATGATCTCCAGAGGTCCAATCCAACTCCAACCATTCTGTGACTTTGTTATAGTGTTACCCTTAGCACATGCACGGGACTTGCTTCTGCTCATGGCTCTGCTTTGACCTTTGGAAAACTGTTCATTCTCCCTGTGTGATGTTACTGGGTTAGTTGTAAATATTAATGTCTACTCTTCCAGAGAGGCTAAATAACAAATCAGGTGTACACCAGCATTCACTGCTAGACAGTTGCATCATTCAATTTTCAACAGAAAAGAACAAAGAATATCACAAATCTTTACTGGAGAAAAAAAAAAAAAAAAAAGGATTTATTAATTTATCAGACTATTACATTCCTAACTTCTGTAAATTTAAAATGCAACCTCGTTGGGACAGGCACAATGAAACATCTTGTTGGAAGTTTTTACTCAAAAGAAGACAGTAGTAAATTCATTACTTTTTGTTTGAGAAAACAGAATTTGAGAGATAATTCAAAAAGATGATGCTGGTGTAGCTCCACATTGATACAACTTGAGTTGCCATAATATTCTTCCCTTTCTCTCCTCTTTTTCTCATGTTTCCTGATTTGCCAAAGCCATCGCCAGCTAAATCATTCTTGACATTACAGTCACGTGACTGACCTCAGCACAGAGCAGGATGGGTTTTCCACAGTAAGTCTCCAAGTTGTATTAAACTTTTACTCTGAAAGTACTGGGGAAGTCCCACTGTTGTCAAATACACCAGGATTTAACATCAGTGTTATTAACATCAGTAAATGACAGATTCCTGGACAACTTACAGCTTTGGAAAATCAGACTAAACTAGTTGACAGAAAGGGGGAAACTATTTAAATAAATGTGACCTAAAAGTTAACTATACTGAGAATAGCTTTTGCAAGCACATATGTACTTACAGAGCCATCTGATAATGTGGTACTTGATTTTGGGGAAGTTACACGATTCCATTTTAGCTTTACAGTTAATGTCAAAACCTATTAGTATAACTACTCTGATTTTTCGTTGTAACATAATTAGCAATGTGGAATAAAATCATGACTTTTTTTTCCCCCACAAATTTTGGAAACATGTTGTAATATGTATTAAAACATCTCCATGAGGTTTTATCTCCTTTTCATTAAGCAGCAGCACAAAACAGCTATCGTGGAGTTTGTTTTGTTTATACAGCAATATTCTTACACTTCTTTAAAAAGATGTAATGGAGGCTGCAAATTCACAATGATTTAATTACATTCTAAATGCACCAAGAAGCTTTAATGAAAAGTTTTAAGCATCTTAATTATGCTATCTGTATTATCTAACACAGAGATAAATGGAAAACATAGTAGGCAGTAAATAATTTAAATGGCTGAAATACATGTCAAATACTCAAGTATTGTCTGATTTCACTCGCAGGTTCTAAAAAGTAACCTTAGGAGTTATTATCTTAAGATTCTCTATAGCAACACATCTTTAAATTTTCAGAAAAAGTCCTAGACAGCACAGCCTACAGCATGAAGTCACTGAACGACGTACCAGTGTCAGAATAAGTGTCCAGAAACTGGAGTTTGCAATGTAAAACCTCTAAACATTTAGTAAACTATCAGGTATTCTTATTCGTCAGCCTGTTAGTCTGTGTATTAGATTATTCTTGTTTTTCCCTTGTTACTTTCCTGAAAGCCTTTGGTCATCCCACTTTTTATTCCTTTCTATCACAGTTTCTGCAGCCACAATGTATTTGCTCCTGATTACTTGGGGTAAGAATTGTTTATTTTCCATCCAAAGTGATCAGACTTCAGAAGGACCAGTAACACAACGACTACTTTCAGAACTAATGCACTAACAAAGTGATGGGAAAAAAATCAAATACTTCAGTGAGTTAAGTGTTGCAAAGCTTCATCTGCCAGGAGCACATGGTTCGTCACTGTGGTAGGTGCAACTTATCATTAATGGTGTGATTTTCAGATCCATCAAGAAAACAAAAAAACAAAGGCAGCATGGTCAGGACAGTACAATCAACTGAAGTAGGTGGCTGGGTTGAGTGTCCCAATGGTTTATGTAAGACTCAACAGGAGAGTTCATGCCGTGAGTGAAGCTGTGCCGTTGAAGAGATGGTGCGACCTCTACCAGATGTTTTAAATGTCAAAAGCAAGGAATGTGTACAGGGAACATGAGAGGGCTATTTTTGTGTAGAGCATAATGCTGCTTGCTGACTTACACACTTAACAGTTCTCCCTACTATAGATGAACCGGTGACACTCCGGAGCAATCAGTGTGCCGGGTGTGGGCAGAAAGATGTCAACAGCCTGCATCTCGGCACAGCAGTTTCACTCCTGCGCTTGCCATCAGTGCTCACCCTTTCTTCTGTTTAGTCATTGGACTTGCAGGTAGGTCAAATTGTCATTTCTAGGCACCCCTGGGACATTCCTCCAATGGCAAATGTAGTTGAATATTTTTGCCAAAGAAATTTTGAAAAGCCCCTGACAGCCAACAATGACGTGAACCTACTACATTTCTTGTCCTGTGAAATCAGCATATTAATCTGCTTTTACCCTGAAAGGTGGGGCAGAATTAGGAAACAAGAGCTTATATTCAAAGCTTGCTGTAACAGGAGATGTAGCACATATGCAAAGTCCTGCACTTGCACACACCCACCAGGTGCAAACAAGGGCTTGTATGAGCAATTTTTGAGTGTTTACCAATATTTGCCAGTTCAGCGCTCCTAGCTATGTGCCAAAGCAAAACCACCCTTAATGCTGAGTTCAAAAATGCTGGCATACATTTGAGGTTTTATGTTTAATCTGCACAACATTTTTTTAAATGCAAAGTAGGAACAGATGAATCTCTAGAACATCTCTGCAAGTGCTCGTAAACAGAATACTAGAAAATTCACTCAGTTTTTCTACCAACTGTTTTTCTTCATTTTCCATTTCATTTGTTCAGTCGGTTTGGTTTTCTCCAAAGGCACTCTGGTTTCCAGATGATGATTTATGTAGTATTCCATGTTTGTAATAAATAGCTAGATTTGTGGAAAGTATTAAGGATCTAATCAGCTTGGTATTCGGATTACATTTCTATCCAGCTCCCATTATAATCAGGATAAAGATTCGCTCTGATTTCAATGAGAGTTAGAACAGATCAGAAGCACTTTATTTTTTAAAGCACTGTTAAGTGCTGCTGTTCACTGACATTGTTTCCCAGATACCAGTGATTGTTCACTGACCCAGATGTGAACTTGTGGGGTTTTTTCTGCCTTTGTTTATAGACACTCTTTCTCTGTTGTGCTTATCTACCCTAGCCACAGAGACCTGTTTGACTTGCTGAGAAGCTGTGATGGACCAAATTAGAAAACCTGCAGAAAACTGTTTATAGCAGAGTATGTAAAAAACAGTATTAAAAAAGGCACAAGAATAATATTTACATAGATCAGGGACCTCTATTTTACTGTTTCTCCTGTGCCATTACTCAGCTGCAAGAAAGGAGATTAGTACTTAGAAGGGGAGGAGGGGGGGGAAAAGGCAACTCACTTAGTAATCCCTAGACACTGGAATGAAAAGCCATTCCCACCATCTCGGTACTTAGACTTGACAAGGCAGGGCAATAAGTTTCACAAATTTCAGGGTCTTTTCCAAATGCCTGCCCATACTTGTGAGCAAGGTTCGCTCTTGCAGGACTCAGAGCCACTTTCACCTAGCAAAGGCGTCCAATTTTTTTTCATCAACCTCACAAACAAAGCCTGTGAAAGCTGGAAAGGAAACAGAAAAGAAATAGAAAGAGGAGTATTCCTATCTGCAGTCTGCTTCAGATCTAATGGTCATGACTATAATTAACAACGACTTTTCATAGCACAGTATTTTTGGTCACAATAAGGTTCTACATGAACTCGATCTTATTCATATAAACGTTGCTAATGTGTCACAGCAAAGCTGTGTGAGATTTCAGACTTTCTGTGCTAGCTGTGCTTGCAACAGGGTCCCAGCCCTAAAACAAGTTACGTGTACAATGATCTTAAAGACTTGCTGACTGCAGTAGAGCTACTTTGCATGTGTAAATGAGCACATGACTTTTCTTCTCTATTATTCATTGTATGTGTGTTCAGAATAATCAGGGACAAATAACGTAAAACTCTAAGGAAATATTTCAGTTCAGAGACTAAAGAAGCCTTGCCATTTCTTTTGTTCTTGTTGCAACTACTTTTAAATTATGTATGAGCTTTCTAACTAAATGAAAATTACAGAAAAGTCAGAGGTCACTACCAAATAAGTAATTTTCAGTTCAAACTCAGCACAAGATGTACATTTTATTAGGAATAAGATAACAGACTAGTTAAAAAATAAAGTATGTACTCTCCAGTGACAGAGGCAATTATATCAACCTTGAGATCTGTTTCATTTTCACAAGACCATAAAACTGCTTAGCATTGTGGTCAAAACTAGAGAGTCATCTTGAATTTTTGGAGGTCTTTCTTCAATCACAAATGTTTTCCCATGATGCAAGAGACTCAGAAACAGCCTCATTGTGGCAGATCTCCTACATCCTCCATTGCTGTCTCTGGGGTAGCAGTGTAAATCAAATCAGCAAAGCGTTTCATGGCAAAAATGTGTATGAAAATGTAGGGTTTCAGGTTTTTTGTGTATTAATCTTCAGACCAGACCAATGCACATCTATCCCATTATGCTCCTCTAAATGAATTGAGGAACCCTTTTTCTGACTGTACACTATGCTGTTCTATGAAATGACCACACTTAACCAAAATATATTTACTGGACAGGTATATTTTAAAACATGGTTGAGCAAACAATAGAACTGACACACTTGAGTAATTTTCAGTAGGAGCAAGGAGCTGAGCAGAGGTAAGACTGAGATATAATGTCCTCTTAAATCTGATCTGCCTTTACATCACTGCTTTTTTTTTGCAAATACCAAATCACACCTGTACTGATGTCTGACGTATGTGACTGACTTGGAAGCATAAAAACTGCAAAATGAAAAATAAACTTGATCTTCATCCTGGTGCTCTCATTGTTGCAGAAACCTGTGCATTAAGGAACTGAAAGTTTGGAGGTACATGACAGCTTGTGAATTTCACCAATTTGTGTCCCACACACATTCTATTTTCTGCATACTGTTATTTAAAAACTTAAATATCAAGCCAAAACACTTTGAGAAAATATTTGAGGGGAAAATGTCTAAAACACTTGTAATAGTTTTTGCCCTTGAGTACAGCAGACTGAACACTTTTCAACCTGAATGTCAGTGGGATTCTTTGCTGAAGTTCTCGATGTCTGATCAGCAATTACCTCTGAAGTTGGCTTACTAGTAACAGCAGAATAATAACTGACTGATTTGGCCTGGTTTTGTGCTGAGTTTATTATACTTATGGACTGCTTCTTCCACCTTTTTGTGGTTCTTGAACAGACTTACTGCCTGGCAAATACAGGAGCAGTCAGCTCACATCACTATCCAAACTGTGGGGAGAGATACAACTTCAGAAGCTGTAGTACTCTGTCTTCACACGCAGTAAAGTCAATTGCAGAGAGGGCCATAACAGTTTCACATCACAACCACTAAAGCTGCAATGGGTGGCCTTTCTCTTTTTATGTAACAGGAAGCATTTGAATACAAAGGAGTTGCAATTTCCTTGTCTGTCTTGTACACTGGCTTAGGATTCTGTTTATTGAAAGGTTGATCACTGACCACAGAAAGCACCTTTCCCCTCTGCTGAAAAGCAGGTATATTATTTTACTGCAAAACCTTCCCCTTGCCCATCAGATATGTATTAACACACTCGTAGGCAGTTACTGCATGAAACGCAAAATTTTAAATCATACAAAGCTATCTGGAAGGTTTTTTAGCCATAAAAATGTAGTCATGGATTTTCATAGCAACTTTCTTTCACGAAGGCTATTCCATATGTGGAAGTATTGTCTTTAAAGAATAGGCAAGCTTACATCATATTCTGACTAGGACAAAGATAAATGCACTGGAGATGCAGCATGGCCTCTTGGAAATTGTTTCTGTGTAGGCAAGAGGAGAATGTCACAGATTGTTGTGCAACTGGACATAGGCTGCATTCTGTGCTGTGGAGAAAATTGATTACAGTCTTCTGAGTACATTTATAATAACATTTGCTGGCAAAACCATTAATCTGTACTCAATGACTGTTGTGCAAACAACCTCTGCAACGTCTGTGAACAACACAGATGTTAAAATCCTGTTAAGTTACAGTGCTGTAAGAAATACTCTTAAAAGAAAATTTTCATGGTTGTTCCTTAGCAGTTCTGAGAGAGCCCTGGCAATCATGTGTCTTCTTCACAGGAGCTAGATGGTTTGAATGAAACACTCTGAGAGGGTTTGCAGCTACGGAAGATGGGTTACAGAATTCAAATGATCTAGCACAATCATTAGAATTCCTGAAAACATCCACAAGTCATTGCACACAGATATTTTCAGATTACCCCTTGAATACAGGAGGATTGGCAATGAAGAAAAGAGATGGATATGAAAAGACTACCAGGCAGCCTTTCTCTGTGACAATAATGGACACAGTTCTCCAGTTGGTAACTACTTTTTAGTGCTATTTAGCAGTTACAGCTTCAAGAGAAATAAACATCACATCCAAGGAGAGCAAACCAGTGCTGCATTCATGACCTTACACCAAACATCCTTCATATTCAAGCTTGACTGACTGGCATGCAGATTTGTTTCTTAAACAAAAAGTAGTGTTTTTTCTCTAAACAATTCATTGTGAACAATTTGTCATTGCAAACAGCTTCTGGCAGTTGACCAATTCCTTTCAGAGAATCCTTCTTTAAAACAACTGGCCATTAAAATCTTGCCTCCCAACAATGGCACTGATTCATTCCTAATGAACAATGTGCCTGGATTACTGTATTTGCTGGATGATATGGAAGGAAGCTTGTATGTCATAAGCAAAATTGTTAACACAAAGTTATCATTTAATTGTCTTTCTCCTCATCTAAATAATCCTAGGTCATTATTAACTCTCTTTTTTCATAGGCAGCATCTGAACTCACAGCATTTTATAAGGTCAGAGGAATTTGTTTGACTAGAGCTATTGAGCAGGCCTTAACATACACATACTTTAGATTTTAGGTCATTATTTTCCTTTCATCATGTGAAAAAAAAACAGAGTTCACAGTAAAAAAAGTTCACAGTAGCAGAGAGTAATTAAAATTTTAATTTCCCACAAAAATAGAGGATGAACATGTAAACATCATGACAAATATAACATGATGGATGTTTGAAAGCAGAAATTACAAGTCTACTCAATTAATATTTGAGCAATGTGGAACACTAAGTCCTAGCTTGGAACTCTTAACAGGAGAATATAAATTGTGTATACTATATTCTTAACAATGTTAAAATACAGCTTATATTGCTTTCTTTTACTGTTTATCCTCTTTTTCAACCAGATTTTTTTTCTTCATTGATCCAAATGCTGTTAATAGCTGTTAGGTATGCTGAGTCAAATAGATTTATATTGGCTGTATGTGTCAACCAACTCTAAAAAAGAGATCGTTAAAAGTAAGATGTTGAGTTGAGAAGAAGTGGAACTCCTGAAATTCAACTCACATTGTCATGGTGATCAATTTCTATTCTGCTTCTTGAGTCCTCTGTGATCTGGAAGAAGCTACTTCTGCAAGGTGTGCCTCCTTTTTCTCATCTGAAAAATGAAGACACTAACATTTCTGGTCTCCCAGGTACTATCTGATGCTAACCTCATTGATGTCTATCTAATTTGGAGATGAGAGCAGCAGAAAGGCCTGTAAATAAGATAAAATAAAGTACGTGGAGGAGGAAATTGATTTTAGTCAGGGTTGATAATATTTCTTGTCAATACTGACATATTAGTTTCCTTTTCCATTATTTCTGGATGTTTTAGTTAAGCTAAAAAAGTATAGCCTCACAAACAGTGTTTAAGAAGTCTTGTTTATTGGACTACAAACAGGTTCCAGTGGCTGTATAGGGGACAAGTTACAAAGCATTATTCCTTGAACCAGCTATGGCCTATTTTTATAAGAGACTTGCATAGCTTTACTTTGGGGTAGCACTGACCAGATTTCTCTTGCCATTCTTAAAGGGAACTAGGCTGTAGGCTTACATAAATATACACAAAATGGGTCTCTTTCTGCTGCAGCCTTCTAGACTATAGAATCAAGAACATAAACACCAGAACTGGTACATGATAGAACATGGGACTATTTCATTGGATAAAAGAGAAAAAAGGAAACCAAGCAGAATATTATCTAACTAATGTATGACCCCATCGTTCCCAGAAGACCTCCACTAGATTTTTGATGCCTCAAAATGCCACTTATGTGAGTGCAAGACACAAGCACTTCAGAAAATCTATTTTCCTTCAGCATTCAGAGTTGACAGTTCATGCTGTTGTAAAATCCATTTATTAATGAGGAGGTGTCTTATATGTCATCAGAAGTCCAAACAACAGACGAAAACATGTGAGCACTCTCATAAATAGGTAATTCAGAGACTGCATGAAATTTGATTCAATTCACTTCAGTTTGGCCCAGTAGCTAGGCTGTTCTTTCCTAATGTTTATGTTGGCCTTATACAGTAATGCATAATGTAACCACAAGAATGCCCTGAAGTATGAAAAGGAAAGGAAAGGGGTGGAAGGAGAGGAGAGGAGAGGGAGAGGGAGAGGGAGAGGGNAGAGGAGAGAGGAAGATATAATGAGGAGAGGGGAGGGGAGGAGTGGGGAGGGGAGGAGGGGAGGGGAGAGGAGAGGAGAGGAGAGGAGAGGAGAGAAAGGGAAAGGGAAAAAACTGATAACGCTAACATTTTGGCTATCGCTGAGCAATGCTTGCATAGTGTCGAGGCCTCCTCTGTCTCTTATTCTGTCCACACCAGAGAGCAGGTTGAGAGTGGGCAAAAGGCTGGGAGGGGGACTCAGCTGTGACAGGTGACCCAATTGTCCAAAGGGATATTCTATAACATATAATGCTATGCTCAGCAACAAAAGGGTGGGGAGGGTGGGGCGGGCTGGGGGTGTGGTGGTGGTGGTTCCCAAAGTAGCCGTTGCTTGGAGACTAGCTGGGCGTCATTCTCCTGGTGGGAGGTGGCAAGTGGTTGCCTTTGCGTCACTTGGGTTGTTTTTCTTTCCTTGCCTTATTAAATGGTCTTTATCTTGGGCCATTATTTTTTCTCACATTTTCCCTTCTGATTCTCTCCCCCACCCAGCTCTGGGGGGGAAGTAAGTGAGTAACTGGTTGGGAACTTACCTGCCAGACGCAGTCAACCTACCACAATGCAGAAGCCAAGCATATAAGGATTACAACGAAGTGAGAGGACAACTTGTCATGTGCAAGCCACAGTTGTGTGAGGGAACAAGAATTTACAAGTGTGCAAAAACACACCTGTTTGTAGATTCACCCATAAAGAGTCTTATTTGCACATCTGTTTGCATTTTGCAGATATTATTTATTGTATGTCTCTATCTCATGAAATACACTGTGAATTAATTGCTTGGGAAGGTTTCTAGGTTCCTATTCACTGACTTTAAATATTCTGGTAACATTAAATATTCAGGGACAATACCAGAGGGGATGTGATGATTTCTGTGTCATCAGTTCTACTTTCCTTTCATAAATCAATGGAGAACTTGCTTGAAAACAGTATGATTTTTTCATCTTGCTTTTTCTGTGGGCTTTCTGGAATTTCACTGTGTTGCCAAATAGCAATCACTTTAATTCCAGGATAAATGTACTTGTGAATAACATATACCCCACTGTTCATGCATCTACGTGTCCTCCAGTTTATCTTTCTTATCTGCAATCAGTAACCCAGAATACATATTACCCCCACCATTGGTCCAATCTAACTTGGATCTAATAGCAATACCTATTCCTAGAACTGGGGGGGCCACCAGGAGCAGACACATTAAACATATCGTCACTGAGTGAGCTTAGACCACCAGCTTGATATCATCCTGCTGGGTCTGAGCCAACCTGAAACTCCTGTTTTTTCATGCCTGCCAAAGGACATCTGGGTTTATAGAGGGTCCTTATAACAGAGTTTGTTCAAGTCTTCTGCTGTTCCTTCATCAGACAGGCTGCCACCAATCTGGTTCAAAACAGGACGGCAGAGGCAGTAAGGGCTTAGCCAGATGGGGTCATAAAGTGTGTGCTCTGTGCTGCTGAAGATCTGCTTCTGCATATGTGTGCTGATGTACCTTGGCACTCCACAACAGCCCGTGGTAGCACCTCTTGGTCATTACAGCTTTGAACCAAAGATCTCTCCTTGTGGAGTAGCATTTGTCTCTCATTGGTTGTCCATTCCCTTATCTGTGTTTTATGACACTAGAAGTCAGCTTTACAGCCTTGTTTATGTACTTTAAAAGAAAAAAAAAAAATGCTGCTATGCATGAAAGCTAAAATGTCTGAGATAATTAAGGCTGCTGTAATTTTCCAACTTTTCTTGTATGGAAAGCTAACGAGTTAATAAGATTTTAGATGGCTAATGGGGTGGAGATAAGGTCAAGCCCAATGTTAATGGAGCATTTCTTTGTTCTTGTTGTCTCATTTGTTAACCATTACTACAGCATTGGCCAAAGTAACTGAAAAAAATTGCATTCTCACTGCCAAATACTATGGCGGTAACAGACAAAAAAATTCGACAGTATGGAAACAGAAAATGATGGTCTAACAATTTCTCTTTCCCTTTCTAGACACTCACTAGTATATTACTCCATGTCCAGGATGCATGGGGGTACAAGCACTCAAGACAGCAAACTGTGTACCCATTTAATGTCCTGACATTTAGATTATATGTTTTTTAGCTTGAGTTAGCACAGGATTCAGATTTACAAAGCTGTTGCAGTGTTCCACTTAGCCAAAATTCTCCTTTGTCATCCTCTGTCTGTCTGTTTAGGACAATCACCTAATAAACTGGAGCTACTCTGCATGCACAGTGAGTGCCTCGCTACACCTGCCTTGGCAGAGTTGTTTTGTTTTGTTTTGGTTTGGTTTGGTTTGGTTTGGTTTGGTTTGGTTTGTTTTTTTCTGTAGTCACTGGCCGTCTACCTTGTAGGTCTGGTGCATCCTATTACAGTAGGCTTGCTATGAATATCCTCCAAACCACATGTGTATGCTTACCTGCAATTCACAAGTTCTAGGCAGTGTCCCACATCACCTTCTACAGTCCTGGATGGCTCAGTCCCATTTTTCTTTTCTGATTTGGACTGTAGCTACATTCGCCTAGGAAGCATACTTAACTGGTTTGCCATATCACACAATTTGCCAACTACAGGTTGAAAAACTCTGGCACCATTTTTGACATGATGCACTCAATATTATTCTAATTTTGTTGGTGGGATATGGATCCTTGACTTGTCTGGGAATGTAAATTAAATACAACCAGTATTATTGCATGTACCTTCCATTGTACAGGCTTGATCCTTGATACGTGGGTGCACCTGTACCACAGGCACTGTATTTTCCCTCATGTCCATAATCCTTTCTAGCAGTTCCACAAGATATCTGTAATAGGACCGTCAATCAAAAGGACCCAGAGCAAAACACTGTCTCAAAGTACAAGGTGGCCTTGGCACACTTTCAACAGTGTGAATTCTCAGACCAAACAGCAACTGCAAATCTGCTGAAACAGCTGGCAACGGGGCTCACCAGGAGATCTGTTGCCATCACTTAAAACATATTATCTGCTGTCAATAGCTAGGTCCTGAGGAAAACAGAAGACTTACAACTCAAATCAAGTGACACTAACGTATCAAGGGTCTTGTTTAAATTTCAGATGCAAACTCTCGATTCAGAATGTGTGTTTAAAATTATATCTTTATGCTTAAGTAGTCTCAAAATCTTTTTCAGTGGAGTCAAAAAAATCTACTGCATGACCTAATCAGCTGAGAGTATTTGATCACAGAAAAATTACACAGCAATTTCACCGATATGAATATCTTGATGTGTTTGTTCTGCTTTTCCATTATGATATATTCCTAAAAGTAAAGCCCTAATGATTAAATAAACATCCTGTCTGCAGATATAGATATGGACATGGGTGCATAAATATATATAATATGTATGTATATAAATACATATACACATGCATACTCATACTCATACCCATACATGTAATTTATATACACTAGCCATATATGTAACGTATATACACAGATACATAGCTTCTTTCCATTATCCAGATAGCTACCCTTTACGTAACAAAAATTCCCCAGAAAGAGACTACAAGAATCAATTCTTTAAAAAAATACACATAGTACGCAATATTGATTATTCCTTCATGAAATCCAGGAATCATTTCTTTCCCTTTTTTTTGAGAACATGAGCTCTATGAGTTCATGTATGATGTGGAGCTCTTACTCTGATCTACTTATGCTCTTTTTGTTATTTCAAGGATAGAAAATATGCACTTCTATTCAGATTTATGCAAAGTCACCGAAGGTTACAGTTTACTTTAAAGTTAAGGGGCATTGAAAACATTTTATAAGCACAATGCCTTTGAATACAGAAGGCACTTAAAATTTTGACTTTTATATCCAAACAGTCAACCGACAATTCGCAAGCAGATAGTAATAAAAGCTGATTATCACACAGTTTGCATCATGTCTCTGTATGATTTGAATCTCCAACCTTCTTTCAGTGAGCTCAGTCTTTGGGGCTAATCTCTCCCACGTGAGTAATGCTAGAAGATTGCCTTCACTACAGAGCAAAAGAGAAATTGTTTAAGTAAAGGTAGAGACTGTATAAATCATAAACCACTTTCTGGGATAAAGGCCATTAGGTAAGTCTGTGTACAAATCTGACACTTTGTTTCCTTGCCTTTGACAGCCGTTTGTAAAGGCTTAAATGTACAAGATCTGACTAAAGCTTTCAAAAATTCATCATGGAATATTTGTTAACCTTTTTCTCTACGATAGCTGTAGGAAAAAGATAATGCTCTTCGAATGGATATAAATTACTGTCTTTCAAAAGATTATCACCAGTCTTAATCAAGTTTGTTCCTACAGCTGAACAGTCAACGACCTTGTTACGTGCACAACAGACATATCTACTGTTTTCCATTTACAGGGAGTAGGTTTAGTCTAACCAGCCTGCTGAGAACAGCTCCACAGCTTTGTTATGGTTCTGACTGCTGTAGATAAATTAGGGAACTCAGCTGGCTGAAGGGTAATTTTTGAATTATTTAAGTACCGTAACTTGTTAGACTTAGGTAGATTTCAAATGGAGCTAGTGTATACTGATCAACTGTTCAAAAGACATGCTGAATCCTCCATAGGTGTCAATCAGCATGATTTCCAGGGTGCCGTACCGCACCTACACCCGCTCCAGCTAGAGAGGCTGCCCAGGCACCTGGCCATCCTTTCCTTCAGCAAGCAAGGAGATCCGAACAGATCGCGAGGCATTCTTCCATGTAGCTATGTTCCTTTTCAAAGGCCTTTTTTGGTTTTACTTTATTTCAGCTAGGAATACTCCTACACCTCCTCATTTGACATAAGCATTTCAGCACCCAATTTTCGTATTGTAGCACATTGGCTTGGCAGGAGCTGCACTGCAGGGAGTTGGCACCCAAGCCGGTTATGCCCTGGCTCTCATTCTTTGCAGAGTTGTTGTGGTGGAGATTAGACTGAGACTAATTATCTCATAACGGCATTAAATCCCACACTGTATGCAGTTCGGGACTGCACGTGCCAGCCCAAGTTCAGCAGAATCAGATATCAGATTAAACATCACAGGTTTAATATGCAATTTTTGCAGAAAGAGCAGTTTTCGGGTTTTGGTTTGGTTTGTTTTTTCCCCCCATTAACAACGTGACCTCTGCTGGAATCAGGACCTCTTGATGTTGCACAATGGCACAGCACGGCAAAAGATGAAGCTGGGGTGAAGGAACGGCTCCTTCTTCTCTGAAGCAGATTGTGCACCAGCGGGCAGAGCTGTCTGAGCACAGTTCAGAGTCAGTACTGACATTAAAGTTAAGCCAAGGCCACTCTAAGATAAAGCATTTGGCATTACAGCAGATCTATGCATTGTAGCTACGAGATTTTCTCTGCTTTCTTCTACCGTCTTTTTAGTTTAATAGCTATTGGGTTTACTGAGTATTTTTTTTTCGTACCTTTCGGGAAAAAAAGGCCCATTGTGAATGTTGCTGAGTGCTTCGCTGCTTCGATGGGAGTGGAGGTCACCCAGCACCACACAGAATCAGGCCATTAGCAATGACACTCCCAGATGTGTTGGCGGGGGGAAGCGCCCTTTATTGAACATTTCTTAAAATTGAAGCCTTCTCTGGCTGCAATTCTAGTAACATTTTGCCTTCACCATGGAATCTGTCAAAAGTTTCAAGGCCAATAACAATAATAAAAAATAACTACTGTCCCATAGCCCGAAGACAAACCTTCATAGAAAGCCGCCAAATGTTGTTCTGTGTGTTGGATGTTGCTCTGCCCTCTTCCACATCTGATTAGTCTCTCTCTTCTTGTAATTTCTTCTGGTTTTGTGATTGCTGAACTGTGCCTCCAACTGTTCCTCATACACTTCTGCAGCAGGCTCCAGATAAAAGAAATAAAAAATCCTTTGAGGCCTTTCACTCATTTACTCATGCTGCTGTTGCACGAGTTGATTATCCCAGGAAACGGTTAATGGTGCTAAGTGTTTTTATATGCTGAAGCAAACCCCAGGATTTGCCTGTTGCTTTTGTAAGTGAGCTAATGTGATTTTATTTTTTTTAGGGGAGAGGAAAGAAGCTGTTTTAATCATATAGCCATGAAACTGAGCTTCATTTTCTAACAAAACAGCACATGAGACTTCCTTCACAAAAGCAACAGTAAAACCTTAGATCCGGAGGCAGTTTTTTTGTGGGTTTGACACAATTATTTTGCATAACCTCAAAATAATGCTTACAAGGCACAAATACAACTAAGCTAAGCAGATTCCAGTATTTATCTTTTTTCAGCTATGCCTCTGGGTCAGCTGAGCTCTGCTTTATGGAGAGATAGTTGTGAATTATCTCTGCATCCTCCTTCCTTTGCTTGATCTGTAAAACAGCCCATGGCCCTTGGCAGGGCTGGTGTACTTATGGAGGTCACTGTTGCTTGGCTTCTTCTGGTTTGTTATTACAAGCAGACCCCAGTAAGTTCTCTGGGTCTGAGTATTAGTCTGGAGTGCGTGGCACACACACAGGCACAAGAGCTCCAATGCCATCAAGGTAGATGGAGTCACAGCATCAGTCACAGGACCCCTTGTTCAGCTGTCTTCCAGGCTTCATAGCCCCATTCCTCAGGGTAGAAATCGCTCACCTGAAAAGCTCTGTCTTATGAACCTCGGTGGAACCACATGCTTGAGCAGTCCACAGCTGGCCTCCCATTTACTCACCCTTTCAGGCCAGTGTTGAATCTCTGATGTACTACTTGAGGACTACAAAGCTGTCTTAACACAGGCTCTCTTCACTCATCTTCGTTGTAGATTTTGGCTAACAGATTTAGCCTGGTGAGGCATGTTAACACTCATACGCCTGTGCAAACAGGAACTTGCAGACTGGCTAGTTAGGTTTATGAACACAGATTTTGCATTTATCTGCAGGTGTGCACATACATTTGATATGCATCCAAATAAGCCGCTCTGCTTGCTTTTTTAAATTTACACACAAAGGTTTTAAGGAACTAGTACAACCATTTCACAAAGTAAAACAGCTGAACTTTTTCAACTGAAACTCTCAGCAGGAGCCATGGAGAGAGAGCCCACGTCAACAAGAAGTTGCTAGAGAAGACAGCTTTGTTTTCATTGCAGAGATGACTCTGAGAACTTCATCAGAATACCTCTGGGCATTGTGATTGCACAGTATCAAATACTAGTTCATCAACTAGCAGAGGGAGCCAAAAGAAGCTGCGAAATCTTGTGTGGTGCTGGGGCTTCTATCATGTTGCACGTCTATAGCTTGTAACACCTCAGTTTCTGCAGATTTCCAACCAACTAATTCTCTTAATCAGTAACAATAACTGTTCCTTGAAATGGTGGAGACTAGAGATGTCTTTGATCTCGCTCACTCTTCTCCTGTAACTCATTCTTTCTTTGTTGTTTTATAGGAAAGACTTGCTAAAGCGAAGTGTTTTGGGGCTGATCATACGCATGGGGCTGAGACTCAGTCCTCCGCTGTTGCCTGTAGTCACAAGGGAGTGGGTGTTGGCCAAGGTTTCATGTTCCTGCCACTTTTTGGACAAGAACTTCAGTCATCAGATACAGGCTGAGCACTTTGATGGTTTTAAAGAGTCAGAAATACATTGCATATGTAAGCACATATGCTTAGTAAAAAAGACTGAGAATGTGAATTTGATATTTGCAGATGGGGAGTTATGCAACGCTTGAGAGACAACTGCGTGCACCAAGACTGATTCACTCTCAGCTATGGTAACTCAGGAACAAGTTAGGCAAGCTACCACATGCAAGGTTTTTCTGCATGATTGCACATTTGACCTTTCAAATTCAAGCCCCAAACGTCAGTGATCACCATTTTTGTTTGTTATAAGACTCTAGCTGCGCAACTGCTTTTACTATTACTCTTTGTTTTTATTATTACTCTGTGGTTAACCCCAGGACTCTAGAGGAACTGTTGTTTGCTGTATCACACATGTTGATTTTGCTTATTGTGCACATTTTTCCTTTTGGATGACTCAAAAATAAGGCACAGTGAATCTGTTGCAAGTAGCCACAGTTAAGAAAGAGCCTGTGACTCTACAGAGTTGTTTGTTCACAGGACAGCCAAGACAAAAATGGTTTGCAGAGATTTTTCTTTTATATGTTTTCAGAAGCCATCTTCAAGCCTGGACTGTAATCTGTCTTATGAAGAGTGCTGTTTTGCTCATTTGTTTGTTTATATATTGTTTTCTCTGCCTTCTCTGCTGCTTTCTCCATCTGTTTATCTCTTTTCCTTACTGTGTTTCTTCATCTATCTGGGCAGGAAATATCCCCCCTTCTTGTTTTCTGCATTGATGCTTTCACACCAGGACACCGGGACAATGCTAGTTTTTGTCTAGCATTCAAATGGTTGAATTAATAATGAGTTGAAACTTGAGGAAAGTTACGTAGAATTCTTGTAGTCTCCTGAATCTGGATGAGATTTATCACAGGTCTGTTGTTACAAGTTATTTTAGGCCTTTCATGGTGCTTCCAGAAGTCTGCCAAGCAGAATATAACTCTCTCACTAAATTTATGACAAAATTTGAACCTTTTTTTTTCACAGTTTTCTTCTTGAAGATTTAATCCAAGGAGCATCAAAAATAGAAAATGACCATATAATTTACCTGGATGACTGCTCCTCATCTGCTATAAACATATTCAGCAAGACAAAATTTTATGTGAAAACACACCTTCAACATTTCCTAAATCCTTGCAAACAGTAAATTATTCACCTAACTAGCCAATAACATGACTGAAACCTCAGTTTGCAAATACAACACAAGAGTTCCTGTTTGATTTTCAATCATACAAGGAGTCACTTGAAAGTCGTTAGTGTCCTTGCTCACCCCCTCCCAAGCATTTTCGTCACTAGATTTACAAAAACCAAAAATAATCCCTGTTCTCATGCATAGGTGGTGTTCATCTGGACACCCTAATCTTTCACAGCTTTTTTGTTTTCACAAAGACTTTGCTGATTCACTGCTCCTATTTCTGATAAGTTAACACCCTCTCTCCTGAAGTATAGTTAACTGCACTTCATGGTGTAAGAACTGGGCCATCATTTATTCTTCTGGACTTCCTAATATCAATAATAACAATAATAATAGCTCCAGCAGAATTCCTAACAATGTTTGATAGTATTCTTTGGCAAAACCAACAATATATGGATATCCATTTTCAACAGGTCATTGCTGTCTATAAGTTGGACAACACCACCAGAGAAAATTAATCACAACTTTGTGTATTAATTTATTTAAATTTTATATTACTTTTCATTAAACAGCCTTCAGTATACAAATCTTACAATGCATACTCGACAATGTGCAGTTTATCCCTACACAGAGCACTATACACATGGCACTTTTCCTCAGCATTTCTTCTCCAGGTTCTCTACCCCAGAGGTAAGCATCACTTCTTTTACAGCAAAGAAGCTGAAGACAAACTTTGCACATAGGTATTGGAGATGTCCTCTGAACAATAAAGCCCAATTTTTTGTTTTACTGGTTGGGTTTTTTTTTCCTCAGTATGTCATTTCATGCTCTATGGAACAGCATGGCCCCTTAGATGCTGATCCACCCTTGCTGGAGGGCCAGTAACCTTCAGTTTGCAAGCAGAAACAAGCAGCCAAGGACAGGTGGAGTGAAGAACTTCTTAGGCTTGTTTCACTGTCAAAGAAAACAAGTAATGTAATTACAAGCAGTAGCAGAGACACATTACCCTGCCTTTAATTTCGCTGAGGGAAACATGACATGATGTGAAGCCATGACTTGAAGCACTGGAAGAAATATTCTGATATACTTCCTGACAGCACATGCTGGACCATTTTCTATTTTTGTCTGTATGGTGTTGACGGCCGTTTGGCCACTAACAATATGCAGGAGAGATGGCAGAGATAGATTCGCGTGAGCATATGCTGCTTATTATAGTGCTTCTGGAGGTGTGCTCTTAGAAGCTACATTTTTTTCTACATGATCAGAGGTAGAGAATCTCTGCAGATGACAACAGTGAGAACCAGCGGTTGTGACGAGCTGTTTTAAGCAGGTCTTGTTAGCAATTTATGGAGATTGAGAGGCTGTTGGAAAGACATCACTGGAGATTGAGGGATTCCTAACATGGAGATTTTAGGCTTGTTTGCGGAGCCATTCTGAAAGGGGGTTTTGCATCTCTAGTTGTTCTATAGATTGTCACAGTCAGATAACCATCAACTGCCAAATAATTCGGTTTGGTTTGGTTTCAGGAGCAGTTTCTGATAACAAAAGACTTGATTTTGGAATAGTTTCGTCAACTTGTTTCTACCTTGTTCCGTGCTGTAAATTCATTGTTCTTTGGGGCAAGCTCCCAAGTTCTTCTTATCTTTGTAGGTATTTTAGGGAGTTTGCAAGTTTGTAAGAGAAGGAGCTGATGATTGTGACTTAACTGATTTTTTACGGTGTGCTTTTGTCAGGCCTCCTTTAGGCTTCTGTTTGTATTTGCTAACAGGAAAACGCATAAGAGGGAATTTAATTAATAGAGACCTTTTACTGGGAAATGCTATATTTTCTGATTGGGTATTCAATTTTAGAAGATTCCAAGAAGTCTGAATAGGTACCAGAAAATAAAGTAAAATTAAATTAAATAAATAATTCCCATCAATAAAAGCTGAAGTTACAAAATGAGGGTAAGTCTGGATTGAAATGTTTAACATTGTTTAAAGAGCTCCATCACTAACTCTTCCTTTGACAGGCTTATTCCGTTAGCAAATATTTTCTTGAAATATTTCCTTCCATGTGGCATTACCATATGTTTCATATTGCATAGATTTCCATAAACAGAGCACATACACGCATTTTATAGACTATTGGTCTTTTTCCTGTTCTGAGCAATCCTGATGATAGTTTTTTTCCCTGACTTTTATAGGAAAGGTTTTATTATTTTTTAATAGACCTAACTATATCATGTGCTGTTGGGGAGGTTTGTACTTTTCTAAGATATTCCTTACAGTGACTATATAGACACTAGGGAGTAAACTAATACAGTTTCTTGTCTGGAGAAGTACATCCATCAGTCAGCCAGCCCCAACGCTCATCCCAGTAAATGAGCTATACCCTGAGCTCAGTTACAGCCACTGAGTGATGTGAGGCTCTGCACCTCTCTGCAGCTCCTCCACATACAGGCCTTGCTTCTTTTCACACACTGATGCCACCATTTTGAATGTTTCCATTTTTGTCATGAGACATATTAAGTAGGATGCAATTTTCTGAAAATTTCAGCTTTCAAGGCATGCAGTTAAGCAACCTGAATCACAGCCGCTACTTTAAAAAAAAAAAAAAAAAGTGCCAGGTATCTCTAAGCATATCCCGGTCAGACATACTTACATAATTAGCAGTTGCATTTTGTTTGCAATAATGTTAGTTTCCGTTATATTGAAAAGAGTCGAGGGAAGAGATCACAGAAGAATGCCAGAACATTAAAGCCTTACTCTGAGGTGCATCTATGCCATCTCTGTTGCTGGGGAAGTCTCTTCCCTCTTAGCTGCTGGCTGCTCCTCCCCAGGCTCGCGCCACATTGCAGCTGGAGCCACCAGAAGTGCTTTATGTGCTTGTGTTGTGAGCCAGGATCGGAAAACTGATACAGCTGAAAGACAGCCCAGCACGGATCATCTCTGTGTGTTTCGGATGGAACATTTCCCTCAGCTGAAGAAAAAGTCTCTGCTTCGCAAATGCTGCTTCTGGCATGTTGCAAGTCGGCACAATGGAGGCAATGATCAGCATCAGCTATGCATAGGGATGGCTGTGACTTTAGAAGCTTTGCCAGCTTACAAATGCCTAAATATGCAGCCCAAGCTTTTTAATAAATGGTGAAGCTGTATGACACAGGGGCTCCATGCATTCTTTCGTCTAATAAATTAGACATGACTGAAAAATTCTATATAGTACTGAAACAGAACTTATAAATAAGCTAGGAATGGAAACACATGAGTGATACAGACTTAGCAATGATTTACCCGTGTTGCATTTTTCTCCATTCTGTAAAATATCTGTCTTTGCATGTAACATTAGGTCATTCAGTTAAGTCCCTCTTTAATAAAGTAATCTCTTCTTAGTTCTACAAGATGGCCTTGGTTTATCACCTGTTTTAATGAGTGCAACAGTACAGAATCAAGATCACTTATTGATGCAGCATCTCCTTCGTTAAGATTATCCCAGATAATGCAGAGGTGAGCAATCAATACATCTGTTTGAAAGAGCAAATTTTCAAGGTATATCATGTATATTTCTGATCATTCAAAAATGTCATCATAGTAAGGAAACACCTTCTAAAACGGAAAACCGATGCATCTTGTCACATTCTGAAATGACTGTGTGTGATTTTTAGAATAACAAGAAAGTTAATATTTGTATTCCTTTAATTCCTCTTTCACCACGCAGACTATCTAGCTGATTATTATTGCAGGATTATTCCTTGTGGAACATTTTTACAAATGCTTTCTTTCCTGTGACTTGTCCATGTATCAGTAAAGTTCATTTGTACTTAAGGAAAAAGGGAAATAAGCACAATTTTCCATTACAATACCATCCCAAACCATCCTTTTAAGGCTATATTTTTTCCTGATGATACACATCACATAATTCTCACTTCAGACTCATTCCTTTAGCAAGTGGTAGCTGTTGGGGAAAAAAAAAAAAAAAGAAAAGAAAAAGCCTATGTCAACCATAAGCTTTTGCTTTTAGTAGATATCACAAAAAATGGAAGAGAAAATGGTGCCAACTGTCATGACTGAATCTTAAGCACCATTTCTCAATTGGTCAAATGTTGACCTGATGGAGCTGTCAGAGATGGCAGAGCTGGTAAGACTACAGCAGCACAGCCCACTGGACTGTGAATAGCTTCCACCATCTAACTGAATCACTATTTAGTGTTGGTTCAGCTGCCTCTCAATCCTGTTTCATCTTGGTAAGGTCTAAGTTTTAGGACCTGGCCTAAAGCAATGCTCCATTTATATGCGATTATTAAGTGTTGATTACCAATTGTGTGGTACTTGCAGAGATCTGAGCTCCCTCGAAAGACCCTGAGTGAAATTTTGCATCTCTATTCTTCTCACCATGCACCCGTGATGTTGCAAAGAAAAAACATTCATGTTGCTTGTCACAGTTGATGAAATAAATATGTTTTCCAATCCGTTAGTGATATAGTGTTTTCCACAGAGGAGTGAATAATACCAGGTGTTCCGTGGGATAGAGATGTTGTGCTCACATTTCGTTTCGTAGGAAACCGTGGAATAAAGCCATGTTTGCATTCTATAGCTGGAAACAAAGAAGTGAATATTGTTGAAGTGGCTGCCTTCAGTCTGAAATGTGGAATGAGGGAGGTTTTGTTTACAATGAGGAATTTACCAAGTTTCTTAATCCTTTGTCAACACCGAGCTAATTCAGCTTTCATAAAGACAGGGTAGGGCAATGAATAAATGGATCAGTTACATTCTTCTACTACCACACTATAATAACATTACAGTTTGCAGGTTGCTCTGCTTAAAGGGCTTTCTCAGATTTACGCTTCATTGGGATTTTTTTGGCTAAATCTTTGGCAGACTACGGTTTAAGCATGTAAGGAAGCAACAGAAGATGTCTGTGAAACAAACATGATGCATTTTGAAATGATCTCAGCTATTCAGTTAATAGCAATTAAAAGCTACAATACCACAATGGTCACTACAATTAATGCCATTAAAGCAATCAGGCCCAGCAGCTGTAAGGTCAAATAAAGACAGCTTTGTAACGACAATATGCCAGAAGAAAATTACTGACATTTCCATGTAAATTATATTCCCTTAATTATTGTCTTAATACTAAATAAATAAAGTTACAACGATTCAAAGACTGATTACAGATGAAATTAGCACAACTACTTGCTCTGCAGTTGGCTAGGGTTAACATTTTAAATGTAATTAATAGCCTTTACTCACTGTATCTGGTTATACATGGTGTTCCTCATTTACATTCCTCTGCAATATGCTGACATTGCTAAATGTCTGAAGATCTCATCCACCAGAGGAAAATGGTTCTTCATGTCATAGTGCTTATAATGGGCATGGTTGCTGCACTTTTCTAATAATAATGGCCAGAAAAGGAATGCAAGGAGAGAGAGGCTCTGTGCTGTTTTCAGTTTGGCGTTCCAAGCCTTTCCTGGAGTCAACGTGAAATGTAATTGCTCTTTTGACCTCTATCTTCTCTCTCCCCATGTCTGAGGAAGAGCTACACTGGTTGATTATTGCAGGAATGAAAGGCACTCTGACCTTGTCGACCAAACGCCTTGCTGCTTTCAATGTTGCCCATTATGTCGAAGGCAGGCAACTCCTGGAGAGAGGCTGAAATCTACAGGAGAGCCGCTCGCCGGGCAGCCGGCCAGCAAGGGCTTCGGCAGCAGCAGAGCAGACACTGCCAGGCAGTGAGGGACACCAGCTGGGGGAGGGACACGGGGGACTCCATAAAAACATTGTTAGCACAGGGTAGAAAGAGCTCTCAGATGCTGACCACGGATTGCTTCTTCATTAGTAAGGCTTCACATCATCCACCTGAAATGAAAAGCAGCAGAGAAGCAAAGGAGGAGTACAGTGATTTTTTTTGTTTTTTTTTTTTTTTTTTTTTTTTTTTTTTTTTTTTTTTTTTT
>VWYH01006158.1:0-11641 GCA_013399365.1 Pampusana beccarii | reverse complement strand
ATATATATATATATATATATATAAGAAAAACAAATCCTCAGAATTCACAGTCACAAGAAGACATTATTTGAAATTATTTCCTATTACTTTGATGGTAACTTCCTTTGCTCTGAGCCAGCCACAACGACTGGCTGAATGAGGTTCCTAATTTGACCTGAGGATAATGTGGAGACTCAGACGAAGCTCTTGAAGGGCATTGACAGTGCAAAGCCGGCCCACTTTAAATGAAGCTAACCGAAAGGACATGCAAATAACAGGGACATCGCATTTAGAAAACAGAGCCTATCCCAGCGGGGTCACTAGTGTTTCAATGTCGTTGTGACTTGAAAGGTGCCTAGTGACTCATACAAAATGAAGCAGTGCTTTTTTTTCCCCGCCCCTCAGTCATGGATCCCTATCACCAAACCAAACCAAACCAAACCAAACCAAACCAAACCAAACCAAAACAAAACAAAACAAAACAAAACAAAACAAAACAAACCCCCCCAAACAAACAAACAAACAAAACCAAACAAAAGCAACCTACCAAAACCACAAAGCAACCACACACACAAAAAACCACCACTACACACTGCTAGAAAAAGAAACACTCACGTTGTTTGCTCAATCTGAAGTGAGGAGTAGGTGATTGCTAGGTTATTCTCACACTCCTGGAAGCTAATGCTTGCTTGCCACACTGGGAGGGACACAGGGTGAGGGTGACAAATGTACCAAGTATCATGTGTCCTGCGGTTTTGTCACATATTCCCCAGACCTGCTAGATCCCTGCATTTCCTGCCAGGCTGTGGACAGGGGTGATGACTGGTCCTCATGACAGCAGGGCCAAAATACGCTGGCAAGTGGCTGGCCTACGTTGCCTCTTGCTGTTCCCCTTCTCCAGGTCTAGCAGGGAAGGCATGTACTGTGCCATCACAGGCACTTTCTACCTTGAGAGGATGGTCATATCAGGTCTCTGCTGCTCAGGAAGAGAAGCCTTTCTCCACATTGGTGCTGTACTGCTGCCCAAGAAGCATGGAGAAATAAGCCAAGGAAATTGGTTGTAGGCCATGTCTGGAAATGGACACATATTCCCTTCATTGCTTAAGGCAGGGTTTTGGGACGATCAATGGAGAACCTATCAAAAATCTTTGCACATAGTGAAAATAGTTAACCTTTACTGAAAAGGAATGCCTCCCATTGAGATTGCTCTGAGATGGTCTAAGTTCCTCTAAGTTTATCGCCAATTAATTCCATGCAGTTTATGTGTCTGCTGGAGCTCCACGTAATCAAATTTCTGGTTCCTTGTGGGAATTTGCAACTATGACCAATGCTCCTATTTAACTTCTCTGTGACAAACAAAACTGACTGTACATCCCAAAACTTCCATCGGGAGTCCTGTTTTCCAGTTTTTAACTTCTGATTCTTCCTTGTGTTCTCTGCAGAATATGAACATCCTGCTTGAATACAGCACTACTGTGCAAACCATCCCACTGAAAAAGCAAAACCAAACCAAACCAAACCAACCAACCAACCAAAAAAGTGAGATTTCATCTCTCAAATCTTATTTGAGAGTTATCCAGCTTTGTTATTCATCTGACTATTTCTCATAAGCCTCAGCTCATTTTCAGAGCTGCTGAAGTCCTCTACACTTTAAGTAATGGCTTCTATTATTTGCTTCAAGTTAAATTCTATATGGTATGGCTGGTCCCTTTCTCTTTCCTTTTGTTGGACAAAGAAAAGCTCCAGTGTTGTGTCAAAGTGAAAGAAGCTGTGTTGTAAAATATCATGTGTAAAGCACCTGAGCGTGCTAATACAAGGGATCCTTTCAGGCAGTTCCAATACCTTCGGTAGTTTTTCCATGGAACAAATACCGATCATAGACACGAATTGTTATATTTACACTTCACCTTATAGTGGAAGGGCATTCATATTGAATAGTATTTTTAATATTATTGTTACTCATGCCCTGTACATTTCAAGAAGTTACAAGGATTCGTGTTGGAAAAGGGAGCATGTTGTACAGGCAGAAATAGCATAGTAATAAGAATAAAGCCAGGTGAGCAGGAGTCTAACACACAAACGAGAGTAAACAGATTTTCTCCAACACACTACAGGAGCTAAGCGACCTTTTTTCCTCATTCTTTCCAGAGTTCAAATCCCTGGCAAACAGCTTGCTGTAGCTCAAATTATTTTGTTTGGAGAAATCTAAAAAAGGCTAAGCCAACTAACACCATGAAACAAATGGATCAGAGGCATTTGAGCTCTGGAAAGTCAAAGTATTAAATAAATTGTAAGTTCATACTGTGTCACTTCTTAGATTTCATTGCCTTAATCTGAAGGATGAAGTAAAATAAAACTGTATTAGATAAAAGCAAAACAAAATAAAAAGGTATGAGTAACATTATATGACATATATAAAATATAAAATAATTGTTTTCACTCTATCTGCTCACACAGAACTTCAGCAAATCAGCATTATTTTCCTGAAAGCAGTTCAAAGAACACAACCTGCCATTTGTACCCTGTGTTTTTTCCATCTCTCTGTGCCTGCCATCTTCCACACTTGCTTCCTAAATGCTTTGTATTGTAGACATAAAATAGGAGTTTTGATTGTGACCCTGTCAGCCTATACAGGTTTTTTTTTGCAGTCTCTGTGGGTGCAGTTCTCTGCAATACAAGTACCCACTTAACACAAATGGCCTATGAACATATACAACCACATGCACTTTCAAAACCAAATGTTCCTGAATGTTGAATGCACTTTGCATGTGTTGGTTTGAGGCACAGATCCCTGATTTGCCTGCAAATCAGGCCTGGTAGGTATTCAAAGAGCACAGAAACACATACTACAGAACACGTTCTCCTGTTCATCTAGACTTGCACTTTATTAAAAACTAAAACTAAATGTACTTTTTCTAAAGTACGGTGGTATGTTTACCATGAAATCACTGGTAGATAAAGCAAAATGCTTAGAAATTACCCAGTGTAGCTCCAAAACCAACTTTTCGAAGATTTTTGTCTTGGTCCCAAAATGAAAACTGAATACTAGCAAAACTGAAACATACAAGTACTTTTCGGGTGCGTGTGTGCATTTCGGTGTGTGGTCTATTTGGAGTTTTCTTTAATGTCTATTTGAGTTTTTATTCGTTTGTTTTGACTGGCATTGGTCTCACACAGATGACACTTCCTACTCTAAAAGCTTTGGGAGAAGGGGTGTCAGTGAACCTTGGAAAGATTACCAGAATGGAAAACCTGAAAAACACATGATGATGTTGGTTCTTTTGCTATCTGTCCAACTGTGCAAGGTGCTAGAGTTTTACTGTTGTCATTGAACTGACCTGCGAGAGATTACAAGCCTCTGGAAAAATCAGGCACCCCTGAGGACTGGGCTCAAGTGTGTCTATGGGTTCAACAATTGGGCTTGATGCATACATGCAATCTACATTTGCTCTTTGCTTTATTTTAAAGGTTGAAATGTGGCATTTCAAAAATATAATGTCAGATAAGTAATAAGTCTGAATGCTAAAGGTTTACTGAATATCAGATTTCATCCAAGGAGACAAGAAAGGCATAATTTCTGCAATATTTGCTCGATTAGGGCTATTCTTTTTGTAGGAAGGGTTGATTTTCTCAGGGTGGCTGGCAGCTTCTTGTCAGCAGATGGGTAGGAGTACAAGAAGCTTCCTTGTGTTCAGTATCAGCAACTCCCGTTTAATTTGCATCTGAGGGAGTTTTTTCCATAGCGTATTCATTTGCCAGTGAGTTAATGTGTCCCTGCATAATCAGATAAGAATGGAATAGAATTACTAATGATAAGAGGAGGTGGAACAAGGGCATGCCAGTAGAGCAGGCTTTCCATCGCCCACCTAATCTGAATAGACCACAATTTCAACTATCTCAAGTTTGGTTTGGTCTTATTTCTTTTCCCAACGTAGAAGTAGAGGTTGTGTTTTTTTCCCTCTCAAAACTGAGTTTAGAAAATTAAATGCTGTGGATTGGCTGTGACAACTCTTACTTCATTCTGTGAAGCTGGAGTAAAAGACTAACGCACTCTAGCTTGCAGCGAGGCAGACATGTCACTTACCTTCTAAATCCAATCCAAAAGCAAATTAATTAGAGCAGAGTAAAAAAATATTGTCAGTGAAGCACAGAGAACCCCCAAACAAACTAAAAACAACACACACACACAAAAACCCACAGAGAAAAATTTTGCTCCCAGTTCAGCATGCTCTTAATGTGTGCAAGTCAATAGTCATAATTGCATTAGAGTAAATGCAAATGTCGTAAACCCTTAGGGTTGTAATGTGTCATTCATGCGGCAGGCCTGCATAGCGAAGGAAGGAGGACTTCCAAACAGCTTTGTCAGCTGGTTTTGAGCCTCTAGGGCTCAGAAAGTAGGTTGTAAGCAGCAATGCGTGGGCTGCCCTACCAGACGTGTTGGTGTTCAAGAGGTGGGGCCTTGACCTCACCCTAGAGGTTATGGCTGCACTGCAGGGGCTTGTGTTGCAACCATGGATGGTGCTTCAGGCTGTTTAGCAATGCACTATTGAGCCCTTTAACATTCAGTAAGGGGCACAGTGACAAGCAAAAGGCTGCAACATGAAGCTGCAGCATTTTAAAACATTCTACAAAAAAACATTAATTTACAACTAGTAAATTCATCCCTCCTAGCGTCTATTGGACAAAGCAGCAGTACAAACAAGCTGGAGTTTTATGTTGTATTATTACTTCTAAGCTTCTGTAACTCAACATAGATTATCCCTTTTAGCTGATATACTTTGTAATGTAGATGAAGCTGCTTTTGAATCAGAGAGGCAGGTGTTAATGGCCAAGATGCAGGAGGCCCAATTTTAAACCTGTGTGCAATGTCATTTCATCTGGCTTCACTCAGCTTCTAGTTTGGTTTTATCTGAGTAAATTCTCACTGAACTCAGTGAGTTACACCCTTTAAACATGATAGCTGATACAGAAAGTGGATACTTCATACGTTTATTAATTCTGCTTAACAAATTTCATAGTGATTTTTAGCATAAAACTGTGAGCATATATGCCATGATATATTGCAAGTGAATACAGACTTATTATTATCTATAGCAGTATATACGTGGTTTAAAAGGAAGGAGAGGAGAGGAGAGGAGAGGAGAGGAGAGGAGAGGAGAGGAGAGGAGAGGGGGGGAAGAGAGGGGAGGAGAGAGAGAAGAGGAGAGGAGAGGAGAGGAGAGGAGAGGAGAGGAGAGGAGACAATAGCTCAATAGATCTGTTATGGTCTTCGAACCTTTAAGTCTCCAAATATGTACTATCTGGCAAATTTTAAACAGTTACCATAGCCTAAAGCTTTCCTGTGGACTTTGCTTTGGTCCCTTAAAAAGGTACATGTACATTTCCTGTTTGCACATCATCTGTTCAGCAGGACAGATATGCCAACTATAAACTATTCTGCCTAAGTAACATAAACTACATGACCTTGCACTGGCCTTTGCAAATGATTTGGAGTAATGATGTGTTTAATTGGGAATTTAATGGGTGAAAGCAATGTTCCTGTGCTTTTCCAATCCACAATTATGTTCTTCTGCTTTCAGATAACTCTACTGACTTTGAGGACAGCACACTTTGGATAAAAAAAGTAGCAATACAACAGGTCTACACCAATGTCACTGCTGAAAACCAGTGGAATTTGGACCACCATGGAATAAGATCAAGCTGTAAAGCAAGGCAAGTAACTATGGTGTCTGCTGAAATAACCTCCCCAAAAGAAGCACCACATCTTTGAGAGATGTTTCAGCCACCATCACTGAAGTTAAGCTTTGTGGCTGCTAACTCTGTTGAAGAATATTGAAGAATACTTGATCTTATCACTGAAATCACAAGCATCTTCAACCAATACAGCCCAAGAAACACCCTGAGGATTACAACAGCCTAGTCCTTTCTGAAGGAAGCATATACTTTGTGCTACCAAATTCATCCCTTAGAGTTCTCTTTCCTCTAAACTCTATTTTCTCACTAATATAATTGAGAAAAAAATATATAGCTATCTAATCTGAAGATGCTTTTAGACTTTGTCCATCACTATAGTGCTTCAACACTTAGTACTGTCTTCAGAACTGTTGTGGTATCTATCCACAGACAGGGTTATGGGATTCCTCATTTAGATAGAAATATGCTTCAGAAATCACCTTCAGAATTCTAGTTTTGATTACCTCCAAAGTCACCTTATAATTATCAAACTACAGAGAATTTGCAATACGCAAGAAATCTGAAGGTATTGAAATCCAACACTGCAGCAGAACACAGAGCAAGAGGGCTCCTCCTGTGGGAACTGGAGCACGTCTCAGGCATAGTTTGATGCAGAGGTGCCAAGCTAAAGACACCTAGCACCTGAGGCAGATACTCATATAGGAGGAATAATCCAAGTAGGATGCTCACTCAGTCAAAAAACAAGAGATGCAAGCTACGGGCAGTGTGTTCAGATCACAGAGAGAACAGGAGAAATCTCTGCTGCGCAGGGATTCTACTCTTCCATTGGTTTCTATCGGTGCCATTGCACCTCACCTTAAAAAAAAANAAAAAAAAAAAAAAAAAAGGCAGGGTCTATGCCCACACTAGAACAAATATGTTTAATTGCTAATTCTTCATCCACTCATGGAGTTTATTTATGGTAGGCAACTGGTGAAGTTTAAAGAACTACATGCCTCTGATTTTTAAATATCATTTTGTTCCTTCTGTACTGAAGATTCTTTTCAAGTATAATACACAATTCAGTGAATCACTGAACTTATAAAAATCTCAGGGACAGACAAAATTTTCCAAAAATAGGTGCAACTGTCTTTCTTCCCTTAAGGGACTGGTGTTGCCCGTCAGGTACCCAGACAATGTCTGGGAATGTCTGTGATCTTTAAAATACAAAATTCCAGCTCTCCTATATTTGTACAAAAGCCAGTTCTGTATTTTTCCCTAAGCCATAGAAAATGTCAAAATGTGTAAGGCGTAATGACGGTCAGGATTAGAGCCCTTACTGCATTATTTATAGACATTAAGATATGTCACAGCAATTGTCCTACATAAAGAAGCCCAAGAAGCTTGTAATTTTAAAGGTCTTCAAATGCATATTTACATAATAATGATTGCAAAGGAGTAGGTGTGTTCTGCTAGGCAAACCTCTTTAAGTCACTTGTTTCTGCAACTGCCAAGAGATTTTTACAAAATGTTATAGGAATGTCTACAAAATTGTTGCCATCTAGCCAGAAAAAAAAAAAACACAAAAACCAAAAAACAACAACAACAACAAAAAAACAACACACAAAAAAAAAACCCACCACATTTTAAGAAGGACTTTTTCATTCACATAATTAGACTCTAAAACCATAAATGGCTGTGCCATGTTATATGCTTCCATTGTTCCTAAAGCTTCTGCATATGTTTATTGAATTGGCCCTTTCCAGTGGTTAATGGTCATCAAATCTGACTTCTTTTAACAAAAAAGGGAACAATTAATTTTCTTTAAGTAGCCCCCTAAGCTATGGTCCCAAGTTTGCGGTAGTACAAATCTATGTTTAGGATCTATCTTGCAAAGCCTATTCTCTAAACTCCTGCCACAATGTAAAGGCAATATTCAAGACAAACAACCTTAAATAAGGTTATACCAAAGCCTTTGAACAGCAGGGATCTTGATTCAGCAGTAACGAACACAAACATCTATTCCTGCCTGTTGATTAGCCACCATAAGATTTCTAAAAGTATTCATAGACCTTAACTTTAGTGCAAAAAAGCCACAGACTGACAAACTGGATCCTCTCAAGAAACAGGATGTTCCCAAATAATTGAAAGGCAGGAGATATGGCTTCTGTGCATGCACAGTAGGGTGGAAGGATCAGACTTCCAGTACATGGGCTGCTCTCGGCTGCTGTGTGAAGGCAGCTGATCATCGCTGCTCAGGCTGCTCCAGGGACACCTGCGGGGTTGCAGAGCAGCTTCATAGGGAATGTGCAGGAGGTCCAACATACCTGGTGATGAGCATCCTGCAATGGTGGGAGCCTCTGTGAATGGAAACCTGTGTCTCCAGGGGCTCCTGCTCCAAAACCATCCTGAATATTAGCAGTGCAAGTGAGAAGCACTCAGAAACAGATTCATTATGCTAGTTGATTGTTTTGGGCATTTCTTACTGAGTTGTGAAAAACAGACAAAGTGATCACCATTACGCTTTTGAAATGTATGTGGTGATGACAGGCATACATAAATTCTGCCAACAAAATTCATTTCCCTTTTTCTGCTTTAGTGCTTCATAGCGACCTACAAAAAAGTCTGATGGGCAATAAGGAAAATAGTGTGCAGAAGAGGGAGGTGGTGTTAGTAAACAGGTGTTCAAACATTTGTTCTTTTTTTTCTCCAGGTTTTTGTCAAATAACTGCAAATCAAAATCACGTTGTCCGATTACAATCTCTTGTATATGGTTCTGTATAATTGGTCCTATTGTATTCCTTTAGCAGCATGGAATACATGTCAATTACTATTTGCAGGTTTGGAGATGTATATATTTGTTACATCTTTCCAGAAAGGCTTGAAAATAAAAAGCATTTTCATTTAGCTTATTAACATGATGTAAATGGCACCATAACTAGCCTTGATTTGCTGGTCCTACCTTGGAAATATTTAAATATTTTTATTACTTAGCTCAACATTCCAGTTTTATCTCAGAAATTAATGCTTTTAGGCTCAATTTATGCTTGTCAACAAATAATGATCATAGATGTGAGCTGGTTCATAATCCAGAGGTACTAGGTTACAATGTGTTGCCATGGAAACTGCGTTTTATTGCATTTTCTCTACTTGATTTAAGACATTTGACAATCATAGCAACTGTTTGCCTGTCTTCCCATATCATAAAAAATTCAAAACCACAAACAACCAATGGGGGACATTCATACAGTTCTTGGACCCGAATATAAAAATAAAAAAGAAATGACAACCTTATATTTAATAGGGACCTTTTGTGAATAGTTTATCTCACAGAATGTCTAAGAGTGTTAGAAAATTCAATCAGTGGTTAGTCATAGAATGGACCTGTCTTGCCTGTGGTTCGTTTTGTTTATTGCATCATATATCTTTTATGATCACTGGGACTTTAGCCTGAAACAGCATTTTCTTTAACAAGAGCCATGTTTCCTCTAATGTTGTTTATTGCATCTGAAACATTACTCTTTGAAACCACAGTACATTTTAAATTGAGCAAAGGTCTGTAACAGAATACAGCATGTCTGTGTTTATTCAGGATCCTGAGTAAAAAATATCCCAGTTCATGTAACATTAATCACTTTGCCAGTGTTCAGCTGAGGTCATTGACACATTCCTAGCAGTATTAAGCCCAGTCAGGATTAATCACGTACATCAAACCCTGCAAGGAAAGCACGTGAAGCGGATCTGAAATTAGACATTTGGTGAAGGACTAAGGGAGCACTGTAGTAAAATATGTTAGCAGTGCTGTAGCAAGCTTTCAGAATGATATGAGATTTTTCCTACTGTGTTGTTGTCAGCTCATCTATATTTAAGGCTTTGTTGCTGTCTCCTTCATTTAGCCCGTTTTTCAGAAGTTTTAAATAAAAACAATAAAATCCTTCCTAGATTGCAGGAGTGATTTTTCACCCTTTTTACTTATTCATATATTTTAAAATGCATTAATGTATTTTTATGTAACTCAAATTAGGCTTCTGATATTTTTAAAAACAGGTAATAAAGTCCTGCAATATTTTAAGACAGAAAAGTTATTAATCAAAGAGTATTTAAAATCAGTTATCCTTTCATACTTTCGCTTCTTTCTGTATGTCCAGATGTGTTAGTACCATAATGCTTCGTATTTCATGCTGATGTCACTGCAAGAGTAAAAGACGCATTTCACACTATGCCTTTATGTTCTACACAGTAGACCATAACAATTCCTTCATTCATTCTTGTAAACATCCATTAAAAGTTTGTTTGTTTTTATTATGTTACACAGTCATAAAAGGATAATTGAAGCACAAAAAAAATCCCACTGAAAACCCCAAGGAGGAAAATCTATGGTGACATGAAGTGTACAGTCAGTTATCTCTGTCTTGAGAATATATTGAAGTGTCAAAAACACTAGATTCGTTTGTTTTTTTAAAATAGGAAACTAGGTGATTCATCAACAGGAATGAAAACTAAACTGCTGAACTATAAAATGAAAGCACTCAGATTAACATTATTTTGCCATTCTTCAATGCCTAGCAATGGCCTGCAATATGAAATGCTCTCTTTTTCAATGATAACAGAAAGTTTTTTCATACAGCGAACATCCAAAATCTGGGCTTGCCCTAACTGTATGTGTATGAGGTTGTGGCCTTACACAGCTCTACAAGCTCACAGAATTAAATAAAACACACTCTCACACAGTCATCTCATCAGAGCACAAAAAAGGCTCTGGTCTGGGGCTGGATGGACTGAGCACAGAAGGCAATCCTGCTCTCCTTGGGAAGCCCCATACTGCCTTCCTGACCTCCGTGATGTGCAAGGGGGATGTCGCTGCCACAGGGTCCTCAACAGGAAAGGCTGTGGTGGTGGCATCTCACCTTGGTAAAGACCCTCATCCTGAAAAGGACACCCAGCACCAAACTCTACAAGCTTTAGGAGAACCATGATGTCTCTGCAGGGGTTCAGACACTACCAAGTTTTTTATCTCCTTCCCTGCGAACTTCCACCGAGCAAGAGTGGGCTTTTTGGAGTAAACCAGCACAGAAAGCAGTGAGAAAGTCTAATGCTTCCCTGTATGTAGAAAAGAATGTTCCTTGTATCATCAGAGGCCCTGGTCGCAGCTGAAAGCAGGAGACGCTTCTAGTAGCAAGGAAATTTATGAGACATATGTTTCATGTGCGTTTTCCACAACTTTATGCCAAACTGTTGTCTGGAAACAATCTTTATTCAGATCTGATTGGCATGTGCTCTTGATGTTTCTCTGTAGAAACAGTCTTTTCCCAGTGGTTGTCTGGGAGGTGTGTTGGTTTGANATGTAGTTTGAGAATAATAAGATAACGCTCTGGGACAGAATTAATGTTTTTCTTCACACAAATTTCCAGTGGTTTTGAGTTGGAATGGAGAGAATGTAAGAACTCACTGTTCTCTTAGTGGGAGCCAAAGTCTTTCTGGGCTCTCTATCTGCGGGTGTGAAGCAGTCAGCAATGGGAGCATGGATGGGGCAGACCTTGACTGACATCCAGACCAACCAATGAGAATATTCTGTTAGCTTCATGCTTCATTTCTGGCTCATTCTGGTGCTGCTCTATTTGGGTTGAGTTCTGTTCGGGAGTTTCATTTATTCTGGCCTTTGGCCATTTTGCCCTTTTGCAGTGGCCTCTAGGCCTTTCTGTCTTTTTAGCCTTTTTGCTCTCTCCCTTGGACTTGCTGTTCAGGACCAGGGTGCTCTCTGGCACAGACAAAGGTTGTAAGGAATTGCACTGAATATCAGTTATTTTATACTTTTTTTTTTCCATTTTATACAGAGTAGTGGTATTATATTGGTACCACTTTGCTGTTTTATTTAACTTTTTTTATCTCAGTCCAGGAGTTTCTGCCTTCCCTTTCAATTGTCTCCCCTATTGGTGAGGAGGGAAGAGGAGGGAGTGAGCACCTATTATGGTTTTGATTGCTAGCTGGG
>VWYH01006155.1:8647-29505 GCA_013399365.1 Pampusana beccarii | reverse complement strand
TAAAAAAAAAAAAAAATATATATATATATATATATTAGGTAAACTTATTCCAACCTCCCCCACTCATTACTATCTAGAAAACACTAATTGTATTTGGCAAGAAATGATAGAAAAATGCCTTATCTCCCCCGTTCTTCATATGTTTTTTTTAAATGTATGAATTTTTACTTCTACATGCACTCATTACAAGTTTCCAGTGTATCTAGAGAAATTTTTAAAACAGGACATTTTTAATTAAGAACATTATCCGATTAATCACATGTAAAATTTTTGTTCCTCAAATTAAACCAGCTCCCCATAACTGTCAGCCCTGAAATCTCTGAAAAACAGAGAAGCTTTTCAACCTGTCCCAATTATAATTTTGAGCTATAATTTTTGGCTTAAAAAGGAATACTGGGTGAGGGGGAGGGTGTCGTGGTGGTGAAGAAATGCCTGTTGGCTGGACCAATAGGGTCAGCCTCCTCTTGTTAAAGAAAATATTTATCAGGTTCCATCCACCCATTGGGAAACACTGATCTTCAGAAAGCAGTGACTGAGATGATTTCTTCTGGCTCAGGTCATCATGGGTCAGCACTTCTAACAACAATCAAAAAATAATTGGAATACAGGTGCCCATATGCTTCCCTCAAGAAACACCACTAAACACGAAGCAGCTTTATTCTGCAGCTTAATTTTTTTACCAGATATTTTAAGAAATATCAAGAATCATTAAGGAATTTACTGACCTGTAGATGAAACAAAGAATGGATACCTCTAGCAAAGCTTCAATTCACATGAAAGCATGCCTTTACTGACGACTTCTTTGCACAGACTACTATACTTATTTTCTCTCTCTAGTACATTCTGTGAGAAGTCCTATAACTTCCATGTGTAAAGAGCAGCATATGAAATGGTTTTAGGTCACCTGTTCTTGACCATGAGCAACAAATCCATATTCTGCCAATAACACCCACAATGTTGGGAAGGTCTGTTTTGACTCATTCTGATTCTCAAGATCTTTCCACTACTCCACCTCGCCTCTTTAAATTAGATACCACACTCAACCACCAGTACTGAAGTCCTGGCTAAGATCTCTCACTTGCCTTTCACCACAGTTGCTATTCTTGTGATGCTCCCTCCCCCACCCCAATTACTGTTTCTTTTGGTAATTTACAAGATTGTCTTAGTGTAATGTATATCAGAAATCATTAGCTACAGATTTCTTTTATGGTAACAACTACCACTCAGGAAATACAAGCTACATTTTTATTTTTACAAATATTAGAAGCACCTCAGAACTTTTCAAAGACATCTTACTCTTGAATTATCTCTTAAATGAATACTTCTGAAGTTGTAACAGTGGAACATGTACTGTTTTGCACAGCTACACTTTTAACAGAGGATGTGGATATGATTCTGTCTTGTCGTAAACTTTTATGTAAATATGACAAGATTATTCTGATTTGGTATGAATTTGGTATTTGTCATGCTAAAAATAAAACTGCAGCAACAGATAAGGTGGTTCTTTTTATCTTTCAGTAGGCTTGAGGAGGTCAGAAGGATTTCAGTGCATTCCATTGAACATATTTAGAACCGAGTAAATGAAAAAACAAAAGTAAAGTTTTTCCTCTCCTAGGCAGCACTACGAATAGGTATTTGAAAGTATTCTGCTCCTGAAGGGAATTCCTGAAAGGTGTTTATAGTGAGGCCTATCAGCTGCATTTTAAGAGCACATGTTCATAACTTCACGTATTTCTGAGATGTTGCCTCTGGCAACAAGGAGGCTTAGAAGCTGCAATGCCTATGTTTTGAGGTGAAAAGAAATTGAAAAAGATGAAGCATTCTGGAACAGTTTCACTCTACCACAGACATTAGCAGTTTTGAACAGGTATCACACACTGAACACGTACCATGTTCTACTGGATGCTTAGACTTCAGAAAAAACATCACCCATTATACAGCAGGAGTTGTGCTTATTACTGTTGAAGTCAGTCTGGAATACCACCTATTGGAGAAGGCTCGGGCCATTTTATATCTGAGAACAGAACTCTTGCAAGACTTACTGATGACAGAAGAAATGTTTTTGTGGAAAAAATGCACAGACAGGCAGGTATGATTTGTTTGCTGAACCAGTTGAGATTCCAAGCTTGAGAAGGTTTGCTCTACAAAATGCTCTCAATGTAGTAAATCATACAATGATCTTCAGAAATGACCCTTGGGAATGAACTGAATTTCAGAATGTTATAACAGAGAAATATGTAGGCCTCTTTTGAGTCTACATCTAGGGCTGTGCAGTAATTCAGGAGGGAAAAAAGTCTGATTTTCTGTAGATGATCTTCCATAGTATCAGCAAAAGAACTTTGTGCCATTTTTTGTTATATGGCAGGAATATGTAAAACTTGCAAGATATAAAGGGATTCTCCACTGATTTGGGAAGGTCATTGTATCTTTACTGAAGAGCAAATACTGATGGTCAACCAGAAAATACCAAACACAGCTGAGAAGCAAGTAACATCAACAGGAAATAAGGCCTCTACAGAGAATAAATACACCCATCAACAATACCTCCATAGTCTTTCAGTAACAGTCATTCTGATCACCCATTACAATCCTGGGACTGGTTTTCTACATTAATTAGTTTTCCTGCTGGTTCCAAGTGGTAGGTGGCATTAAGTATGGAATAACTTCCATCAATTGCTGTATCAATTTCTAAACACCTTTTTTCTGTGACTCTTGACTGATTTCTTACCAAATCCTTTATAATGCAAGCAACTATCAAATGCATCGCATTGACAGTGACTCAGCCTTCTTAAAAATGTAAAGTTTCAAAACCACTTCCTGTTTACCCATTGAATGGCTTCACTTGCTCCTTGTGCCTCAGTAAATTGTGTAGCAAACAAATAAGCTCCTGTCCAGGAGACTGCACATATTATTGCCATCTCTATCTTACGGTTTTTGTCTGCACACTCACTCACATTTTATTTAAGCATTCATGATACTTTTACTGATCATCTCTGAGCCTCTTCAGATGAAAGACTACTTGCTTTTTAAAGCTGATGCACCAATGTCACAGAACTATCACATCCGTCATTGTGATCCACGTGGTTAAAAAACAACTATTAAGGTTACCAGGAACTTAGGAGTCACATATTTTTACAGAATTTTAAAGAATTACTAGCTTTCCACATGTACACCAACAGCTTCCAAAGCACCACTCAAAACAGTTTCTTCATGTTCCTATAACTCCCTTGAAGGCAGACTCCCAGATGTTGACAGAAAGTCTTTCACTCATCCTACATTTTCTTTGCCAGAAATATGGTTTCCTATGCATGAAAGCTGGAAAAAACTGCTAGTGAATAAATGAGGACTAATGGCTAATACTTGGTTCACAGCACACTGGAGAAAAACTTCAGAAACATCCAGGTGCTATGCCTTTTAAAATCCATAACAAAGTGATCCTTGAGACTCCAGGAACATTATTTAAGTGGGTACCAAATTGTTGTACAAGGCTGGACACAGCATTCCAGACCTTTTACTGGAAAAGTCTTTGGAAAGAGAGACTTTAAGGAATGCATATGTGCTACATGTGGACTATTTGACCCCATAACCAAGTAATCATATTGTAAATAAGTTCCTAAAGCAGAAGCTGGGGAAGAGAGAAAAGAAACACAGCACCTGTATTGCATTCATACTGATGTTTGTCTGTTGGAAAAGCTGAGAACCTGGTGATGACAGAACTCGAGGAACACACTACTACCGAAAGATTTTTTAAGAGACTGCAGTAACAATGTGTAATTGGAAGTGTCTCATTTTTTAAATTTAATATGATCCTATTTACCACTCACATAAATTGAATGTTTTCATGAAAATGGGATCAGACAAATTCATCCTGGAACTCTGGCTAAACCAATCTCAGAACTGGCAATAATAATCTTGAGAATTTGTGCCTCCAGCAGACTCAAAATGAGAAACAGTCCTTTCAAAATGATGGTAAAGGACTGCCGAGGGTATTATACATAGTTTGTATGATTTAAGAACATACTAGAAGAACAATCTCTCTGTAACACAGATAATAATAAAGAGGTAGTATTCCAAAGTGATATTGTTAAAAATAAGCATAAAAGAAAAAAAAAGTATTCTCTAAAGCAGTAGGCTTTGTGGATTAATGAGAACTGAGTGCCACATCTGGAATTTAGCACGGCTTTCTATACAACTTCTCATAATAATCTCACTAACAAGCTGAGGAAGCAAGATCTAAACCAAAATACTGTAAGATTGCAGTATACCCTCTTGCAAAACTGTGTTCATAGACTATTAATTACTCTTGGTAAAAATGGATTAAGAGAGTACAGATGAACAAATGCAGCTTTCCAGAGCACTGTCTTAAGAAGAGTCATATAAATATTTGTCATTAACAACTTCTTGTGTAACAGAATTATTTTATTAATCTAAAGATCATAACAGCCTTTGGTGTTAAGTCTCAGAGAAAGAGGCCCACAACTGCATTTAAAACAAGAATAAAAATTTACAATTGTATTGACTAACTTGAATAATGTTTTGAAAACAAAAGCAATTCAGTGAGAAGCACAAACTTTTTATTCATCTGAGAAACAGCAATTGTAACAACACGAGAGGAAGAAAAATAAGCTCTACAGGAAGACAGCAATATGTTCAAACCAACTTGCAATATGAATCTAAGTTATCAACAAAGAGCAGCTACACTTTCGTATACAACAGTACTATCATACGAAGTTGTGGACCATACTTTTCTGATGACTCATCCTTTAAAGTCTTCAAATAGAGCCATAGATACATCTTAGGACAGTACAACATCAAGACAAATGCAGACCAACTAGAATTCAGATAAAAACATCAAAGACAATTAGAAGCTCAGAAATTATGACTTATGTAAAGATGATAGGAAGAAACCATGCTGTTCAGTCTGTAGAAGATCAGATTAGTGCAAGACAAGATAACGCTCTTTGATATGTAAATGACTGCTTATTAAAAAAAAGGATGTGATTTCTTTTTTCCTTGCCCATTGGAAAGAAGTCAAGAAGTGTCATACCTAATTGCAACAAAAATAATTCAGGCTAAGAATTAGAAGGAAAGGTTTCTAGCACCAAGAATTTGAACAGGTTGCACGGCAAGAGTAAGGAAACTCCACTACTGACATGTACCAAAAAAAAAAAATGATGGAATTATTTGGAGTGATACTGGTACAGCTCATCCAACATGAGGTTAAGACGATGGGAAGTCCCCAAGTCCTTTCCTGCTGTATTTTCTAAAAATCACAGAATCTTCCTCTGGAAATCTTCTCAAGTTTTGTACTAGATATAAAGAAATTATAACTTCTTTTGACTAACAGACAACATTGATATTCATTTCCAAATAGCATAACTTAAAAGTAAAACGTAAAGGGAGAGCATATGAGAGACAAAGAAGAGCATACATTCGGGGAGTTTTTAGGGACAGATTGTATTCACTTTGCACATACTGTTTCAACAGTTTTTGGGAACAGTCCCACCTCCTTTTCCAGAGCTTCAAAATGCCACATGAAAAACTCAGCTTTGGCTGTTCTAGCTTAGGACTGCTGTATTCAGAAGCATCCTTGCATAAAAAAAAAAAAAAAAGACGACTTGAAGAAAGAACCAAGAATGAAAGTTTGTTTTGGCCCTGTCAGAAAAAAATCTTTGCATAAATTTCATCCACCTTTCTTTTGAAGGAGAGAGGGTGAGACGATAATTTTTCTGAACAAGTATCTTTGAGAGCATTGAAGTCAGCACTGTAGATTCTAGAAGATTCCTAATCTCCACTATACATTCAGAGACCAAGTGTAGAGGAATCTCTCTGGAGAATTCCTATAAATCCCTAAGACAATGAAAGTAATCTTTCCAGATTATTCAGAAAATAATCAAATACCCATTAACAATTTCTGGAGGGAATATGACTTATTTTTGGAAAAGAGTGCAAAATTATATAGTTTCATAAGGGTTGTTGCGAGTCCTTAGAAGTGTTTTCCCAGGAGTTTAGGAAACTGTATGGACACAGGACTAGAAATTATATGAGCTCTTTAGAAAGCATTGGACTAAGAACATTGTAGAAGGCTTTCCTTTATGCTCATCTTTAGAAGTTGCCTTAGAAAAAAGAAAAAAAAAATATTTTCTGAGGTTCCAGAACAGTGGAAAAGTAGAACAAATGGATAAAGGCTTTTGATGAGTAACCAGTCTCGAGTAATGGAACCCACAGAATATTTTTATGAGATCAATACAAGGAAAATACTCCATGTTAATTCTTCATAGATGAATTCATAGAAATGAAGTTTTCAGAAGGTAGATGTGGTAACAGACGACAGCATGAAAGCAGGGTTACTATTCTGTTTACATGGCTAAAAATAAAAAATCTACATAAAAAAAGAGAGGATAAAGACCAGCCTAGATCTTCTGGATAAAACTTCAGCTTCTCTGGTACCTTTACTGGAGCAGAAGTGAAGCTAAGTTTTCTATAACAGAGAACTTTGACTCCACTGCGTAAGCAAATAACCAACCAAAACAGAAAAATGTAACTTCTTAATCTCTCAAATACTTGCCAGAGTTGCAAACAGAATTTCCTCCTCATTCAGATTCTGTCAATCAGACACTATGTTCAGTCTTAAAGTAATTCAAAACTGTGCAATCACATTCTCCAAGTCTCCAAGAGTCCTTGCTACTTCCATGTCAGAAGTACAGAAATACAGTCTGTACCTGTACTTCTGGTAATTATCTGAAGTTTCTATGTCATATAAAAAAGCTTATATATTATAACATCTTTCCTGAGATCTTCTCTCTGGACTGATGATGTCTAGTGCCATTCTTTTCATCCTCCCCAACAACAAAATATTTTGCTAATTTTCTGTGATCTGTCAACCAAACTTTCATGGGCCAATTAGAGTAGCAGCAAAAAGCTCAGCATAGACACTTGCTGTTTGTTCATCCCTGGAAAACTTATCAGCACAACTTTCACTCGAAATCATAGTCCAAAAACTCACTGACAAGGATCTCATGTTCCAAGCAACACTGCAATTATCCACACCTCTTCCATACCTCACCAAAATACGAGATTAGAGGAAGTAAATATCTGGCCAGATTCCTGCAGCACCCAGAACTGATTCTCTCAATCAGTATTCATCAGTCTATTCAACAAGGCAAAATGGTAGCAACTCCAGTAACAGTATTTCAGTTGTGTTCTTTGGCAATGGGAAAAGTAAAGCTAACATACAGGTAAATAAATCAAAATGCTCCTCTTGCACTTTTTCAACCTCTCTGATGCTGAAACATCACAATGTGAACTGTACAATAAGATTGTTTTCAGAAAAAAAATCTGAAAAGGTATCCCTTTAAAATGAGGTTCTGAGACAGCCAATTGAAACAGCAGCAACTTTAATAATTCAGATATTCTTCTGGCTGAGTGGTAAATGTGTACCTGAGCGGAAATAACTCAGATTCACAAGGTTGTTAAACTGCTGAGATTGACAAAGAGAAAAAACAACTAAATTTAGTCTTTGGCATTTACACAAGTCTCAAAAGCCCTTCAGCACAAGATCTCCGGAAAAACTGATGCTTCTGGAATTCCATACATGCATTTCTAACTTGCCACTTCACCCACCTTTCTTGCTGTTTAACATTGTATATGCCTACAGAAGATGAACCACAGCGATCATTTAGCAGTCATGGGATCACAGGATAACTCAGTTAAGAAGGGACCTCCAGAGGTCTTTAGTCTATCATCATGCTCAAAGCAGGGTAAGCAAGGTCACATTATACAGGTTTACCCAGCCTGATCTTGAAAACCTCCAAGGATAGAAAACGCACAGACACCCTGGGCAACCTTTTCCAACGTTTAACTGTCCTGATAGTGAAATAATTTTTCCTTAGAACGAGTCAGAAATTCCCTTTTAAATTTAAGTCCATTGTATGTCATCCTTCCTCCACAACACTGAAAAGCCTCATTCAGGTCTTCATGATAGTCTCCTATGCTATGTGTATTGAGTTAATTGAACGACTTTCTAATTTCATGTTCTTAAAAATTGATTATTGCAATTAAGACAAGCATTGCATGTTAAAACACTTTCGAGCAGGTTAAGAGTTCAATACTCGTAATGCTGCCTTTAAACCATTTCCTATGTAGAGCAACTGAAACCATTCTTACAAAGAATTTAATCCTCATATTGGAAAGGATTTAAAATCCTTCTGTCCTCCATGAATTTGAACTTTGTTTTGAAGGATGGTTAGTCAATTTTTGGACCTTCAGAAATTTTTTCTGGATCAGGGCTCAAGCTAATTTTGTAACCAAAACATAATGACATACTCTCTAGTACTACTTGAAGACAGAAGTCAGGAGGAATAACTAAATACCTCTTTAAAATCTTTGTTCTTTAAAACAGGGAAAAAATACATTGATATATATATGACTGCTAGACTACCTTTAAGGGTTCCATCACTTCCAGCTGGAGAGCATACTGACTGTGGTGACCTCAAGGAAAAAGATGCAGCATTTCTTATTGAAGGATCGCCATCCTAAAGTGACAATGATAAAAAAAATTAACATTATGAGGATGAACACTTGATAAAATAAAGACTGAAATTAGCACATATACTGATAAAACGGATTGGACAAAAAGGCATACAAGAAATATTAGAAAAATATTTATTTACATAAAAAACTTCATAATTTAGATTCCTATTAACCTACTATATAGGCAATATTCCAAGCACAATTAGCCCTAATAAGAATCTATAACCAAAATATGCATGCAAACATAAACCTACGTACATGTCTTTTAGCTAAATAAGCACTTTCAATTTACATTAAGATCCCACTTAGAAGGTTTTTTTGTTACAAGCACTCATAGTAAAGAGCTGAAAAGTAGATACATGACCTCTATACAATACCAACTGAAAGAAATTAAGCATAAAATACAGATTTTTGAAACAAATACATTTTTTTCACTTAATCTACCCTTAAAGCTTATCTAGAATGCCATTGTACTTTTACAGTTGAACAAATAAACTCTTTGTATTTATTTTCTCCAGCATACACACATTAGGACTGAACAAAATCTCAACCACTCCCATTGTAGAAGCTGAGATAGTTTTGTGTAAAACACAACTGGAGTGACTTTAGCTTGTTATCTGCTTGTCTCAACAGTTAGACAGGAAAACTCAATGGCAATATGAAGCACTTTCCCAACATGGAAAACATGCTCTTCTGTCTTCTTAGTTTTGCACAGAACAACCTGCTTCAATGGAATTCATAGTTTATGACAAATCTCTTCATAGTGTAATACTAATCACAACTCAGGGATGTCCATGCTTTATCTTTAAGAATGTAAATTTGTCTTTTTTATTTCCCTTCCCCCCATCATCCTAAAATTAAATATGAAACCCACTATTCAAATTCCCATTTAATGTTCTACTTGCATTTTTTATTGCTTTAATGGAGCCCTCTGCTGGCCATGAGTACACTCATTCACTCAATGCCCTAACTAGATTTAAACTTCTATACAACTGTATTTCCCATTTTTAACACCGTTTTTTACACAACAGCTACGGCAATGTTTTGCAAAGAGGAAACTGAGAACCTATCTATGAAGAAACAATTTCTATAATTATAAACAAATTGCAAAATGTCCGTTCTTTTAAAGAGTAAAGTCATACAAATGAAGATTCCAAAGAAGTTCTATGGTTATTTAATCTGTTTCTTAAGTAAATTGGGTATTTCAGTAGCTAATAGTCTAACATGGCTCCTATTAAGGTATTTTTTCATATAACTTTTTTTCCCCAAACTTGAATTATCTGATAAATACCTTTTATCCTTTCAACCAATTTCAACCCAATTAATAGAATGCTAAAAGGCTCAACTGTAATCATGTTTTTACGTGTCTGTATGAAAAAATTCAGCAGCTGGTAGAAAGTTAAAAAGCTTAACTGGCATTTCAAGGAGACAGAAACCTGCAAAGTACACACTTCCTCAGCCAAACAGCTTATTTCCACATACATAGCTGTAAATTAGACAATAGAAATGTTACCCCTCATGAAGACATAGTTCACACTGCTGAGGGAAAAGAAAGAGTTTGAATTTTATAGATTGAAGGTGCTTTCAAGTCAAAGAAACCAGATTTCATCACTCTCACCATCCATGGGCACTTAGAAAACAATCCTATTAGATATTTCTTTTTCCTCCCACAAAACAACGAATCTAAAACTCAGGCTGTGCTACTAATTACACTTATTTTTGCAACGTGCTTACAAAAAGATTTGTTGCCTCATGCAAAGAAAGTCTCACATGCTAAGAAAACTAATATGCAGATTCAAAGCAATAAAAAGAACTGTATCTTAAACATACATGTTGTTACTTTAAGTCAAAGTGAATTATCTCCTGATGAGTTCCTCATTTATCTCCTAGACTGAAAATACAGAACTTATTTTTTTTCCAAACCTGACTTATCTTTGACTTGTAATAGGTCGCAAAAAATAACCCAAAATACTGAGAAAAAAATGCTTAGCAACTTTTAAGAATATATGTTTTATTATGACAGGAGAGGTCCTCTACCCATGATTGCCAAGGACATAGGCAAAGGCAACTTTTATTAAATTAACTAAACACCCAACTAGGCAGATAACCTTTTGGATACATGTGACATTCTTAACATAACTGACAAATTTTCAGAAATGCTCATTAAGAGTTTCCTAGTTCAGATCTCTATCAAATAGTGATATGTAAGCACAAACGGATGTTCTAGGAATATCTAGTCTACCATAAAATCATCCTTAAATTGAAGGGTGTACTTGCTGATTTTGCAGAATTATGTATCACAAATACACAGAATCCTGTAACTGTTCACTTTTTTAAAGCAATAAAATCCTAAAACTAAGAAAAAGAAGAAAAAATAAAGAGTTAAGTTTTATGATTTAATAACCCTCATTCATTACTATGCCACAAGTCACATTGCTTCTGAAAATGCAGCAATGTTAAGATAAACTTATTATTCAAACACAGATGCAAAACTTTAATTAATCCAAATTTGTTTAACTGTTTTCTGAATGATAGCTACTAAAATCAGATTTTAAAGGTATAATTACAAATAAAATAAATGTAACACATGTGCTCCATCAAGAAAATGCACAAAGGGATAGAAGTGCAAGTTTACTACTACATTTTACATTCAGTATTTCTCCAATTAAACGAACCAATGAGGGTATGCTTCACATTTTTGTAGTCTGTACATTTCAGAAAAGTTTCATTTCTAAGTTTTCATGAACTAGAATGTTGTTCCATTGCTTGGATCACAAAATTAGGGATGAATATGTTTAAATACTTCCTCTTTAAAAATTGTGAATTAAATTATCCTAATACTAAATCTTTCTAAAATCCTGTCTTGAACAAAAGCAACATTCTCTTAATAGTGTACCTTTAACATAGCTGGGGGATATATGTACATTTAGTGCCAAGAACAGCTTCCTGTTTTGAAGAATTCGCATTGCTGAAGCAGACACTGAGAAAAACATCTGATGAATGTGTATTATTATAGATTACTTCATTACAACACCCTCTTGTTTAAGATACTACTTCTTAGCTAATATTTTTAATTAGCATAATTCTCACATTAAAAAAAGACTATTAAAACTAATAAATCTCTTGGAGATCTACTATGTTAATTCTGGCAAGGTATTTAGGTAGCCTGGTGTTAAAAGTACACTTGTTGAATATAACACTTTTTACTTCTATGAGCTAATTCAGGAAGACAAGAGTTGCCTACAGTTTTTCTAAGCTAAAAAAAACATACATACAACTATTAAAAAAAAAAAAAAAAGGCCTCCTTGCCACGAGGTTTTGACAAAAGAATAAAACTGAAACTTAAGAACTCTCCCCTTAAGAGCTGTTAAGAGACTGTGTGCCAAACTTGTAAAGAATCCCAACAAGCTTCATCTATGGGATGAGATGCTCATTAAGAAGAAAATTAACTACCAGTTCAAAAAAAGAAAGGAGAAAGGTTTTGTTTTGGTTTTTTTCCCTTCAGATTCAAGCTTTATGAAAGAATTTCTCCCACATGAAATAAACTCACTAAGGGAAAACTTCTTACAAAGAAACCAGGCCATAAAAGCACATAATAGACCACTAAGAAAAAACGTCCATAGCAGTTTTTGCCTTTGACAATACTACTTTATTACCTAGGAGGTTATTCAAATATGTCAAGTCTAATTGATGGTTGCAGAGATCTTCAAAGAGACAAGTTAACTATACATCTATTTAGAATCTTGTATTGCTACATATTGCTACAGTAGTTGTAGAGACACTCTACCCTTACTTTAAAATAAACTCACATATGAGATTACGTGAAGGTTTTTTTACTTTTTCTAATGTCATCAGAATTAATGTTATGGATGGTTCCAAAGTACAGAGAGATCTAGAAAAAATTAGATCTCACACATCAAACTTGCATGGTTGTGTGTACGCACCTGAAACTGAAACATATTTTCAGCGGTTTTATACATCAACAACACAGTAAAATGTTTTACTTCTAAGGTAGCTGAGCACATACTTGCTTTATCATACAAAATATTTGCTTTATCATAATGAATTGATTTAAGTAACATACATCACTACTTAGTCTGTGCACCATCTGTAGGTAGTCTTCACTTGAGCCATGTCTAGAATTATCAGCATGATGATTAGCTGAATTTCCAGACAACTGACTTGAAACTTTATTTTCATGGAGATTCCTCATCCCAGCTGTGACAATAGGACTGGATACTGAAGCTGAAATACAAAAAAATATAAGCAACTATACCGATATATTCACATACTCATTAACTCTTAAAAAGTTTCAGAGAAAACACCATAATAGTGGATATTAATAAGCCGGATGCAAGAGGTCTGGAATCTGAACAAGAATTGGACTGTTTCATTGAATCCTTTTTCCACAAATACCTTCAATAAAATTAGACAACAATTAGGGCATTTATAACCTAAATTCCGTGTACAGATTAGTCAAGATTCTTTCCACTTCTATCCTAATTACAGTCAGTATCATACCCTTACTGGTTATAGAAAACTTCGTTTTCCTCTATATGATTTGTATTCACTACCTTTAGTAACTTCCAAGGTATCCATGAGACATACAAGATTACATATATAACAGCTATATATATTCTAAGCATAATGCTAAACTTTAAGAACAAATTATTTAAAAGAATCCACTAAGAACTCTACTTATCAACAAAAAAAAAAAGCCTAGATACTTTAACAGTGTTCAGGTTGTTCAAGATTGCTTTTAGAAAAGGGAAGAACAAGGAAATCCATTCATTCTGAAGGTCATCTTTGCCAGTTACTACATACCTTGAGCATAATTGTAGCCAATTGCTTATTTGGCCTTAGCAAAAACGAGGTTTTTGCTAGTACAGATAAATGATGTCCACAGCTAATAAATAAAATTTTTAGTTTGTTTTGATATTTTCTATTGTCATGTATACACGACAACTATGCAAAAGGGGGTACATAGGGGAGCAATGCCACACAAACAGGTGTTTTACCTTTTCTTCTTTCATTTTATTTTAAATAATATGGTATATACTACCACTCTGTACAGTCAGAAAAGCAAAGCTTAAACATACCCCAAAAAATCCCTTGCCAACTCAAAGATTTGCATGAAGTATGTGACTCCTTTGAAGAAATTAGAAAGCCATGAAACATACATATCAAGGTAAAGCTGATGTGATATCGGAGAATAAAACAAACATCACAGAGTTACCTTGCTGCATCTGAGGATGTGGTGTATAACTTGGAGGATGTGAATATGGCATATATCCTGCAGGACTTTGAGGAGCATATGGACTAGGCACTGGACTATTCTGTTGTGCCAAAAATCTGTTACCAGAGCTTGTCTGTGGTGGCACAAACCGGCTAAAAATACAAATTAAAAAAGCTTTTAAAAGTGGGAAGAGCAAGTGTAGAAAAATTCATCATTTCTTCTGGAATATTGTACATTCAGATCATTACTATTTCTTTAAGATACAAAATTCCAACACAATGAAGAATCTCTCTCAAAATCATTATTTTAAACTCTNAGAATAAAACAAACATCACAGAGTTACCTTGCTGCATCTGAGGATGTGGTGTATAACTTGGAGGATGTGAATATGGCATATATCCTGCAGGACTTTGAGGAGCATATGGACTAGGCACTGGACTATTCTGTTGTGCCAAAAATCTGTTACCAGAGCTTGTCTGTGGTGGCACAAACCGGCTAAAAATACAAATTAAAAAAGCTTTTAAAAGTGGGAAGAGCAAGTGTAGAAAAATTCATCATTTCTTCTGGAATATTGTACATTCAGATCATTACTATTTCTTTAAGATACAAAATTCCAACACAATGAAGAATCTCTCTCAAAATCATTATTTTAAACTCTCAATAGCTTCCCAGCTTCAGCTATTACTTAAGAGTCATAGCTTAGGTACTGCATTAGCAAAAGGAAAGAACAGAATAATAAGCATTCCTAAGACCTCCACCAAGGGAAAGGAAACAACGACACAAGAATCTACTAAAGTAAGAACTGCAATTTCCAAAAGTTAGTCCTAGAAGTCTGAATTAAAGTGACAGCTAAGTTCTAATTAACAACTAGGTCACTAGGCTTAACAAGGAGCCTTCTACTCTAAATATGATTTTTCCAGTAAGATTTTAATTATAACTTACATTCTCATATGACTTTTTCAAAGTAAATGTAAACCAAATAAACACTTCAGAAAGTAGATTACATACTTTCACAACCCTCAGTTCTAGATAGCAACTCTATTAAGGTAAGCTTCTACAAAGAAATGGCACAGTATTTAACACAAAGATTTTGCAAGGATTTTGAGAAGACTTCGTAATATCCATTGTAATATTCACAATTCAGAAAACCTTCTTCAACATCCCTTTGAGATATAAAAGTGGAAAGGTGTGCAGACACACAGCATTTCATTTGCTAAAACAGCTACAGTATCTTGAAGTGAAATAAGTTGATTTTATAATTATATTGAATAACTGAAGATGAAATCTGTTAAAGCCCAATAACTGCATTGAAACTACATGTAGAACTCTTTATTCTAGAGTACTTTATTATATTAATTAAGGCCTGGATTACAGGTACATGCTGCTTGCCGACACTTGAAAGTTTAAAAAAGAACCAAAGTTGACGAGGATGCTGCTGTAAGACTGGCCAAATTACTTGGCTTATCCTCCCCTGAGTGGCCATTTGTATAACTGTTACAGCAGTACTCCATGCCTTTGCAAGTCTTCTTTCCCACCTTCTTGTCACATTGGCAGTGTTACATGTGCTCAAACACTTTAGCCTCTTCTCTCCTACCCATGCCATGAGCCACAGCCTCCGACACAGGCAGAAAACAGAAGGGTGGCAGGAGGCAGGGGAGTCCTTAAGAAGGAAGGAAAGTTTGCAAAAATTTTGGGGGGTATAGAAAGTAGAGAATCATGACTAATCCTTAGAATACAAGGATTAATTCACAGAAGAAGATGCTTATTTAACAGCTGAAGAAACTCACTTTGCTGTCAGACAAATGCAAAATTTGTCTTGACAGTGATCACCTTCCACCCACATATTTGCAACATGAATTGACTATCACTGTAGGAAGAATTTGCAGTTTGGTGACCCTCTCACCCCATTTAAAAGAAAGTGTTTTACCTGGAAGGGCTATGTGAGATAGTGGTTTGCTGATAATTGGAAGATGCAGGACTACCACGCATGGAATTCTGAGAAATATTAAACTGTGACATCATCATCCCTATTAAAAAGAAGACAGCCGCATTACTTCACACACGCTTCCTTTTTAATCAGTGAAGTCTCATTTCAGAAATAATTATATTCAAAGAGATCATAAACTTTATAGACACTATCATCATCTGCCCACAACTGTCAGAAAAATTAGAAATTATTGACTCCATGTAAGTTGTCCATTTTACATCATGACATAAAAAAGTGTTCCGTAAAGCAGTGTTAATTCAGTTGTAAATATTAATGGTAGTTCCTTTATTTGTTCCTTAGGGCTTCCCAAGCCCAAACCTACTAGTAAATAGAAACATTTTATAACAGGACTTATACTCCATACCCCAGCCTGGCGTGTACAGTACTTACTGTGTCAATAAGTAAAAGATTTGGAAACTTCACAAGTCAGAAGAACACAGAAACTTATCTCCCATCTTTAGAGCAAGTACAGCAAACAATCACCTTGGGCTGAAAGCTGCAAGATATTCTCATGGCTCCCATAATGCCTTAGTGGTTGCTTTCTACTCTGGGACAAATGCTTTCTATTCCATATTCACTACACTTACAAATAATGTTATCAAAGGAGGTGCTGAAATATTTCAATTGCAAAGCAGAACCAATATCCCAACTGTAGGCTCCCACAGCCTTTAGATCCCCACAGTCACACTCTGGAAATTGAGGAGTTGTACTAGCTGGCAAGCCACAAGTACCAACATGCTTGAAATCAACTAATTTAAGAAGCATTTGGACAACACCCTTAATAATTTACTTGAACTTTTGGTCAGCCCTGAAGGGGTCAGGCAGTTGGACTAGAGGATCATTGTAGGTCCCTTCCAACTGAAATAGTCTGTTCTGTTCTAATTCACATCATTATCAGGGAGAACTTAAAGGAATCCTTCTTTCCTCTCTTCAATAAAGGTATAAAGAATTCTTGAATAACAGCATGACACTGGAAATTGAAATGATGCAGAAACACAAAAACTCAGATGAATTTTAAGATATTTTAACGACCGAGCTGAATGTCTTGCAGCTGCTAAACGTGTCAGAATTCATGTGCATGCTGCAGCTTGGGAAGCCACAACAAGCAATTCATAGCTGTAGGTAAAAGCACATCAGTACTACAAATATTTTAAACCAAAGGTTAGACAGAGGGCTGACAGAAGTCCCCCATGCAGAGTGTTTGGGAGCTGTCAATCCTTGAACTGCTAACACCGATTTCAATTACTGCAATGCTCACACAAGTAAAACTAGTTTCAGAAATCCTTCCTGTCACCCTTTTTCTCTTCCCCTCTCCCTAGCAGAGAAATGATACGATAATCCCTCAGGAATGCAGCCATTACTACCTCCTGGTAGGTGTGAAGTGCTGCATTCCAAGTATGTGTGCACACCAAAACTAGCCCAGAATAGAAGTGAAACTCCATGTTGTGCTGAAAGAAAAAAAAATCAGAGACCTCCATACTTCAATACAGAGCACATTTCATTGTCCTGAGTAACAGAAAGGGACGACTCAGCTCCTGCAAAATTTGTTTAAATGGACACTATTTGCCTTGCATAGCGGCAAGTGAAGAGGAAAGTTCAGGGGTTTTATGTTGAAGGCAGCACCCAGCAGGCCCACTGCCCGCTCACATCTCCCTGCCACTCTCAACGAAGCTAGGTACAATATTTTAGTCAAACTACGAACCTTTAACATTCATGCACTGAAAGCTGACAGAATGTACCCATACAGGCATGAACTGTGAGACTAAGTTTCATTTCATGCTTAAAGTACAGACTACACTTTTAAAATAGTTTAAAAATACATCTATTTTCTCCTCCCTAAATTTAAAACATGTTTTGAACCACAGATGTGGCAGTTTTTGTCTTCCAAAAGTAACAGAAATGAATGATTTTTTAATGCCACTTAAAAACCCATAAAACTTATTATGTGACAGAAAGGCAGCTCTCACTTCTCTCTCTCTGTTGAGGGAGGTGTGTAACATGGGAGGCTCAATCTAGGTAACTTAAAAGAAAAAAGAAGAAAATAAATAAATAATCAACCAAAACCAAAATGAAAAACAATCATCAACAATAAAAACAGTGTATCCAAAGTTTCCAAACAGATAACAAGTCTGCCTGATAATGATGCAATGAGAAAAAATTAAAAATAAGCCAACATTTAAAGAGGACATTAAATTAGTCTGTGGCCATTGGCATTAAAATATCTTTTTGTACATTTTTTTATATTGTCGTCACATCACTAAGCAGCAGATTTATGGCTTCTGTGTGTATTTCCATACCTTAAATATTTAAGAATCTCCTCTAAACGTAACCTCAATTTTGGATGTTGGTAATGTTCCGGTTTAAGAAAAAAATCATCCTAGTAGTAACATTACTAGAACGATTTTACTTAACACATACTCCGGGTCTTGACTACAATTTTTTTGCTTGGAAAAAAGTGATATGTATAAATGTATTTTATCACTCCTACTAAATGCCAAGGAATGTGCTACATAAAATCACAGATTGAGGCCACAGATGAAATCTTGTACGATTAAACTGTATTACAGCATCATGTACGCTTAAGATAACTGCTCACCAGCAGGTGATTTTTCAGTTATTGAAAGTGTATGTCTGAAAAGTTGTGCCCTTTTACAAACACACTTGCACTTGAATCCTTGTATAAACAAAAAATATTACACAAGGAATTGACATTATTGAAAGATGCATAATATTTTAATGCCCCAAAATTCACAAGTTCTGATAAATAGCTTAAAGTAAGTATTAAGTCTCTTCTGAACGCTAAGCGATGCTATGAATACTAACCTATTGCAATATACTATTTTAGCTGATATTCCAACACATATTTGCTGAAACACAAAGACAAAGCACTGAGAGGAAAAGGTGCAAAAATCATAATGAAAACTGAAACTAAATAATATCTTAATTTTAAACAAATAATTACAAAGAAATCCAGTTCAATCACATACTACAAGATGCAAGACAGATGTAGTTGCAAGATGGTACCCAGAACTTTCTATATCATGTAATGAAAAGTTCTAAAATAAAACTAACATTTTGCCCTTTGTAGAAAGTTAGGCCTGATGCTGCATGGTGATTTGACTCAGCCTATTCAGACAACCTGGTAACAGAAAACAGACTGAAAAATCTAAGTAAAAATGTAATCTAAAAACCTAAGCTTTCATAAGAATTGAAAACAGACTATTCAGCTTTCTGAAGATGTCTTTATTTCCTGACAAACTCTACTGAAGAATTTTATTCTGTGTTTAATGTAATTTTTTAGCCAGGCAATCCTCCTGCTCTTGCATCAGATACGAAGGCTAGGAGAAATTAGTTTGAGTTCACTTTGCCTACAGTAATGCTGGAACTGACACTCAAAGGATCATGGTGCAGAGACCCATGCCAGGCTGAGTAAACAGCCAGAGGGGATCCCGCTGCCCTCGCTCCTTTTCAGTTGTGGGTTTTACAAATATGGGGTCACAGCACTGACTTCACATATGCTGCACTCAAAGGTGGAAGGACAACATTCAGGAAGAAAACAGTAAGAGCAGCAGAAGACATGAATTTGAAACACTAGAAAAGAGCCTAATTTCATTCTTCTACACCTATACTTTTCCTCTCCTCCTCCTTTACTTCCAGCTTTCAGATTTCATACTTATTTTCCAATGCTTGTACTGGTACAAGCATTTAGAAGAACGTAAAATAAAATAAAATAATAAAATAATTAATAATAAAATAAAATAATAAAAATTAAATAAAGATAATTTTAAAGTCTGATCTCTTCTGGTTTTCTGAAACCTCTCTATTAATTTTACTAAAATAGCATAAACTATTATTTTAAGTTTCATGTTGAATTATCTTTTATTCTGTACTAATAACTTCCTTCAAGCACAGGCCAAAGCGTGTTTACTAAAGATAGAGGTGCTTTTATTTCATTAAGGATTATTCTTAACCTACTGAATCAAGCTGAAAAAGTGTTTCTCCCTGTAAAGCATAGAAAGAGCAAAAATTAAAAAGAAATTAACTTGCTTTGTCTCTCTTTCAAAAACCTCTGTTGGAACAGATAATTTCAAAAATGATGTCTCCCTTTTGCACTGGCAAAAATTATTCCACTTTACAAAACTGGTGGAAAACTCTAATTCAGGTGAATATTTCTTTTGGACCACTCTGCAAACTGACAGAACAATCACAACTCTTCCCACATCTGGAAAAACCATACTTCACCACAGCTACCACTAAACACAGAATCTAGAGACTGTGTTCAGAGCTTGCATTTCAGAGTATATAAGTATATACATACACATATATATGTGTGTTTATATATATACACACACATATATATGAACTTACAAATATTTAGCACTGTCTTTCACATTTTCATTCCACCAGATTTTTGCCTTCTTTCAAGGAACATTATATATTCTGTCCTTAGCAAGTTCTTTTTAAATATTGTACTTTTTACTAACCAGCCTAGATGAACAAACCTAATAATCTAATTTTATTATTTTTCTCCCTCCAAAAACGCCCAACACTTCCTATCCCCTGTGGACTCCAGCAACACTTCTGTCTGTATCTCTACATTACAGAGATAGCAAAGCTTTATCCTCACACTGAGGAAACTCTGTAAATTCTCCTACTCATTTCACAGTTTGGTATTTAAAAAACATCCTTCAAGTGCAAGCCTCCAGATCTACACCTAGAACCTGTTCAATTAACCCTTTGCTTGGTCTCTCTCCTTCTTCATCTTTGCTATCCAGCAGTGTATCTCACTACATCTGTCAAAACAGTAAAATCTGTAGGGCATCGCAAATTGCCGAGATGACAAATGACAAGGGGGAAACTGTTAAGTGTGGGTCATTCAATCTTATTCCTTATCCCAGAACTAGTAAGAATTACCACTGCAATGACACACCATAATAGTACAGATTTTCACTAAGATTAAGGCATATTCTTCCAACTTCAATTATTTACAAAGAACGATCTATGAACCTAGCCATAAAGAAATTCAAATAAAATAATTTTAAAATCCAATCGCTCATCATAGAGATTAAATTTAGCAGTGAAATGAAACTTTTTTTTTTTTTT
>VWYH01006153.1:0-12958 GCA_013399365.1 Pampusana beccarii | reverse complement strand
ACGTCGAGGTGGCCATCCAGGACATGAACGACAACTCCCCGGCTTTCAGCAAGACCGCTGTGGACCTCGAGATTTCTGAGCTGACACTTCCCGGTGCTCGTTTTCCACTGGAAATGGCCCGAGACGCGGACGTGGGCAGCAACTCTCTGTGGACTTACCAGCTCACTGACAATCCGTCCTTCGCTCTGACCGTGAAGGAGAACCCAGATGGAAGCAAAGAGCCGGAATTGGTGCTGGAGAGAGCGCTGGATCGGGAGAAGCAGAGCTCCTTTCAGCTGGTGCTGACAGCGGTAGATGGCGGGGAGCCCGTGAGGTCCGGGACTGTCCAGGTTCACATCAACGTGACTGACGCCAACGACAATGCGCCAGTGTTCAGTAAGAGCGTCTACGAGGCACGAGTGCGGGAGAATGTGCCGGCGGGGTCGCTGGTGCTGCGGGTCCTTGCCACGGATGCTGACGCGGGCTCCAACGGGCGGGTCTCCTACTCCTTCGGCAACGTCCCAGGAGGCGTTCGCGTGTTGTTCAGTGTCGACAGCGAGAGTGGAGACATAAGGACAGCGGGACCGCTCGATTTCGAGGAGAAGAGCAAATACAGCTTCGGTCTGGAGGCGAGGGACGGCGGCGGGCTTACGGCTCACTGCAAGGTGCAGATAAATATCACCGACGAGAATGACAACGCTCCCGAAATCGCGATACTGTCGGTGTCGAGTCCAGTGCCCGAGGACGCGCCGGTCGGCACGGTGGTGGCGCTTCTGAAAGTGCGGGACCGGGACTCCGAGGAGAATGGGGAGGTGTCGTGCGAGCTGTCTGGCGAGGCGCCGCTGTCACTCGTGAAGTCATCAGGCGGCTCGTACAAGGTGGTGACGGCGAGCGCGCTGGACCGGGAGCAGGTGGCCGAACACCGGGTGACAGTAGCGGCCAGGGACCGGGGCCGGCCGGCGCTGTCAAGCAGCACGGCGCTGGTGCTGGAGGTGTCGGACGTGAACGACAACGCGCCGGTGTTCGAGGAGGCCGCCTACAGCGCCTACGTGGCGGAGAACAACGCGGCGGGCGCGCCGGTGCTGCGCGTGCTCGCGCGGGACGCGGACGCGGGCGCCAACGGGCGCGTGAGCTACTGGCTGGCGGGCGGCAGCGCGGGCGCGGCGGATGCGGCGGCGTACGTGTCGGTGGAGGCGCGGAGCGGCGCGCTGTACGCGCAGCGCTCCTTCGACTACGAGCAGTGCCGCGAGTTCGCCGTGGTCGTGCGGGCGCAGGACGGCGGGGAGCCGGCGCGGAGCTCGACGGCGACGGTGCGCGTCTTCGTGCTGGACCGCAACGACAACGCGCCCCGGGTGCTCTGGCCGGCGCCGGAAGCGGAAAACAGAGTGCCGGTAGCGGCTTCAGCGTTGGAGCCGTTCGAAGTGGTGCCGCGTTCGGCCGAGGCCGGGTACCTGGTGGCCAAGGTGGTGGCGGTGGACGCGGACGCGGGGCGCAACGCGTGGCTGTCGTACGAGCTGGTGCAGGCGACGGAGCCGGCGCTGTTCCGCGTGGGGCTGCACAGCGGCGAGGTGCGCACGGCGCGGGCCGTGTCGGAGAGGGACGCGGCGAAGCAGCGGCTGGTGGCCGTGGTGAAGGACCACGGGCAGCCGGCGCTGTCGGCCACGGCCACGCTGCACGTGGTGCTGGCCGAGAGCTTGCAGGAGGCGCTGCCGGAGCTGAGCGAGCGGGCGGCGGGCGCCGACTCGCCAGCGGAGCTGCAGTTCTACCTGGTGCTGGCGCTGGCGCTCCTGTCTGCCCTGTTCCTGCTGAGCGTGGCGCTGGTCGTGCTGGCGAGGCTGCGCCGGGCCGGGCCGCCCGGCGTCCTGCGCTGCCTGGGCGCGCAGCGCTTGTCCGTGTCCGGCGCGGCCTTCCCGGCCGACTTCTGCGAAGGCACCTTGCCCTACTCCTATAACCTGTGCGTGGCGCCGGGCCGCGCCGTGGTCGAGGCCGCTTGGTTGCAGCCACCGCTGCCCAGCCTGCCCGCGGAGGAGTTTCTGGGCGGGGAACCCAGCGGGAAGCGGAGCCCGAGCAGCAGCGCCGGCGCGGGAGAGCCGCGCGCCGAGCCAGACGGACCGCAGGTCTGTAAACCCGCGCTCCATCGGTATTTTCGTTGAAGTGTTCTGATCTTTCTCCCCTGTTCCCCTGGCTTTTCCCAGTTGTAAGAATAGGGAGTGCTGTTCTTTGTCTCAGTGAATAAATGAATGATCCAGGTACCCTCCTCCTTCTCATAGCAGGCAGCTCATGTCGTCACTTCTCAGTTCTTCGCTGGTTGCATGCTCAGCTGAGAGGTGTTGACTACGATTCTCATGTGAGTTAGTAACGCCGTGAATTAATGATTCGGCAAGTTGAAAAATGTGATGGACACTTCACGTTAGAGATTTTTTCTTCCTCATCTTCTTTTCCCCAACCGATGTACTTGAACCTGGAAAGGTGCGTGTAGCTCCATGAATGGCGAAATTACAGATAGTTCCTCCCTGTTGAATGTTTCCCTCTTCCTTCTTGTGCTTTCTCAGGTTTTGGAAGAAGGTTGCTGCAGAAATGACAGCATTAATGGGGCAGGCAAATATTATCCATTTAAGATTTTTCCCCGTTCTTTGTGCAGTTATTTCCCATTTTAACTGTTAAGACGGATTCTTGCTGTGTAGAATGAGATCCACTGATGGTGTCGGGAGACTGGAAGTGACGCTTGGTGTTAGGGATGTTTCTTTCCTGAATCGTGCGTGCTTTCTGCATGAAAGGAGAAGTTAGAGGTGAATTGATGATTCCTTGATGAAGAGGAGAGTGTAGCCAGTCTTTTGGTGTAAGGCTTCTGCAGAAAAGGTAGCCCAGGTGTGACAGGTTAATTCGTCCAGGCACTGTTTCTCTTTGCAATTACTTATATATATACATTTTTTTTTCCCCTCCTTGTTCGGTTTTGGGTGGTAGGTCCCTCTTTTTTTTGCCTTTCCCGATCTGTCTTTCACACATAGGTAAAGGTGTAGAATGGGATATAAAGAAAAACATATCACATTTGGTATTTCAGGCCCTGTGCTCTTTTCGGTCCCCTTTTCCCAACCAGGTGCTTGGACCTGGTTGATTGCGTTGACTAAACCAAGGAATCCAGTCTCGGAGCCACTTTCTGCAATCCTTGTTACGTCAGCCTGTTTTACTAGGAGGAGCTATACCCATCCTGAGAACACATAAAAAGACAAGGAGATATGCAAAATGACAGCGATTAGGGACATGGTCTGCGTAGTCCTGCCGTGACCTAGAGTACTTGGTTTTAAAGTTGTCCTATCAACATAAAAACGCAAGGACTAGACTTATATTTTTATGAAGAAGTTGCAATCCTTTACACCTTTATTTTTGACAATAGAAAAACCCCCTCCCTAGTCGTTCCAGCTATTAAAGAAGTGTTCTTGCTAATTGAGTTGAGCCCGATATCTCTGGTTCCTCGGATCTTTAAATATCACGGTTTGTATTTCAGAACCTGTTCTCTTTTGCTACCTTTGTACCAGGTATTCGGGCATGACAAAAAATTCATGGTGGGGATTGTGGTTTTGGACAAAACAAGAAAAAAATATTTTACTTTACCTACATAATCATTAGCAAGTGATTTTTCCGTGAAGTAGAAGTAGCACTGTGTTCGGTGACATGACATAACAAGATAACATAACATTACTGTGTAAAGTTATGGGCCTCTCACTACAACGAAGCTGGCGAAGCATCTAGGGCACAAGTCTCATGAGGAGCGGCTAGGAGAACTGTGGTTATTTAGCCTGGAGAAAAGGAAGCTGAGGGGAGACCTTATCACTCTCTACAGCTACCTGAAAGCGGCTTGTAGCGAGATGGGTGCTGGTCTCTTCTCCCAAGTAACAAGCGATAGGACGAGAGTAAATGTCCCCAAGGTGTGCCAGGGGAGGGTTACACTGGATATTAGAAAAAATTTATTGACTGAAAGAGTTGTCAGGAAAGGGCTGTCCAGGGAAGCGGCTGAGTCACCACCTCGGGACGTATTAACAGATGTATATATGTTATGCTTAGGGACTTGGCAGTGTTAGGTTAACCGTTAGGCTTGATGATCTTGAACGTCTTTTTACTAACCTAAATGATTCCATTATTCTAACGGGCACTCTTAAAAAAGTACGGGTTAGAGAATATCCAATGTAGGAAATCACCGGTCTCTACTTGATGGAGGATCTTTACTGCTTTCCTCTATTGGTTGAGATGTGGGGAATTAATGGGTCTGTATGACTACTGTTTATCTGCAGAAAGGGTGAGAGAAAAGCCACTCAAGGAAGACACCTACAACAAGCTGTGCAATTCGTGGAGGAGATCGTGCATTCAGACTACTGGGATAAACTGTGTAATATTCTACACGTCATTTTTACTTTACATATATCGACAAATTAGGTGGTTTTTCCTATGCGGTCGACCACTCCATGCTGAATACGGCGCACACGGGAGGCCTCTGCCCTATCCCTGGTTGTGATCACCGCGAGTATAAGAGAAGAGCTCGGCTAGAGAAAAGCCGAAGCTGGAGATCACCGCTGGAGCGAAGCGATGTCTCCGTGGCCACCGTCCCGTGGCCGCGAGCTGGGGCTGGGACGGGGCGGGCGGGCAGCGTTGGGCAGCGCTCGGTGCCTGCAGTGCCGGGAGGAGGCTGCGGGCGCCGCTGTTGACCGAGGAGGAGCGAGAGGAAGGCCGGAGTGCTGCAGGCAGCCCCGCCCGCTGCGGCCCGGCTCGTTCGCTCGCTGGCTGGCTGGCTCGGCGGCGGCGGTCTGCGAGCGTCCCCGCGGTGCGGAGCCGTGCTGCAGCGAGGCGGAGGGACCGGTGTCAGCGTCCAGGAGCGGCGAGCAGGGGCCGAAGCAGGAGGCGGCGGAGGGGAGCTGCCGTTGTTGTTGCGGTGTCGGCGGGGCCGCGGCAGAGATGTGGGTGGAGGTGTGGCGCTGGAGCCGGCCGGAGCGAGCCCTGTTGTGGGGCGTGCTGGTGGCGGCGTGGGAGGCGGCGTGGGGGCAGCTGCGCTACTCGGTTCCCGAGGAGATGCCGAAGGGCTCGTTCGTGGGCGACGTGGCCAAGGACCTGGGGCTGCAGCTGCCGGCGGTCCGAGACCGCGGCGTCCGCATCATAGACAGAGGGAGGACTCAATATTTCGCCCTGCACGAGAAGACGGGACATTTGGTGACAGCGGAGAGGATAGACAGAGAGCAGCTCTGCGAGAGTGTGCAGCAATGTGTGCTGCGCTGTGAGGTGATAGTAGAAGGACAAATGCAGATTTACGAAATCGAAGTGGAGATCACGGACATTAACGACAACGCCCCCAGCTTCAAGGAAATTGTGCTAGAAGAGAGAATAAGCGAGATGACAGCCCCAGGGTCGCGGTTTCCCCTGGCTGGGGCTCACGACCCGGACTCAGGACCGAATTCTGTACAGAGCTACGAGCTAAGCGGCGACGAGCACTTCTCGCTGGCCGTGCAGGCGGGTCCCGGCGGGGATCAGCGTCCCGAGCTGGTGCTGGCGAAGGTGCTGGACCGGGAGGAGGCGGCGTTTCACGAGCTGGTGCTGAGGGCGAGCGACGGCGGCGAGCCGGCGCGGACGGGCACGGCGCGGATCCGCGTGGCGGTGCTGGACGCCAACGACAACGCGCCCGTGTTCAGCCAGGCGGAGTACACGGTGCGTGTGCCGGAGGACGTGGCCGTGGGCTCCACCCTCGTCATTGTCACGGCCACGGACACCGACGAGGGGTTCAACGGGCACGTGAAATACTCCTTGAACAAAATCGCAAGGAAAGCCTCCCAGATTTTCCATCTGGACACTGAGACGGGAGCGATCACTCTGGTGCGTAGCCTGGACTTCGAGGAAGACGACTCGTACGAACTGCAGGTGCACGCACGGGACGGAGGAGAGCTTTTTGACACGGCGAATGTTGCTATCGTTGTGACAGACGTGAATGACAATGCTCCCGAACTGAAGGTCTCGTCGATGATGAGCGAGATCTCTGAGGACGCCCCGTTGGGGACGGTGGTGGCACTGCTGCACGTCTACGACCGGGACTCGGGGACGAACGGCGAGGTGCAGTGCTCGCTGAACGGCGACGTCCCGTTCCAGCTGCGCAGCTCGCGGGGCAGCTATTACAGCGTGGTGACGGCTCGGGCATTGGACCGGGAGCAGGTGTCGGAGTACAATGTGACTGTGCTGGCGGCGGACAGCGGGTCGCCGGCACTGTGGAGCAGCGTGGTGCTGTGGCTGCGGGTGCTGGACGTAAACGACAACGCGCCGGTGTTCGCGGAGGCGCGCTACAGCGCCCGGCTGCCCGAGAACAACGCGGCGGGCGCGCTGGTGCTGAGGGTGAGGGCGTGGGACGCGGACTGGGGGCAGAACGCGCGCGTGCGGTACCGTCTGGGGGAGGGGCGAGTGCGGGGCGCGCCGCTGTCGTCGTACGTGTCGGTGGAGGCGGAGACGGGCGCGCTGTACGCGCTGCGCTCGTTCGACTACGAGGAGGTGCGCGAGGTGGGGCTGTGGGTGCGGGCGGAGGACGGCGGCGCGCCGGCGCTGAGCAGCAACGTGTCGGTGCGGCTGGTGATCGTGGACGAGAACGACAACGCGCCGCAGGTGCTGTACCCGCCGGCGGCGGCGCTTGCGCCGGGCGCGGGCTGGGCGGGCGTGGAGCTGGCGCCGCGCTCGGCGGAGCCCGGGACGCTGGTGGCCAAGGTGGTGGCGGTGGACGCGGACGCGGGGCAGAACGCGTGGCTGTCGTACGAGCTGGCCAAGGCGACGGAGCCGGGGCTGTTCCGCGTGGGGCTGCACAGCGGCGAGGTGCGCACGGCGCGCTTCCCGCTGGCCCGCGACGCGGCGCGGCAGAGCCTGGTGGTGGTGGTGAAGGACCACGGGCGGCCGGCGCTGTCGGCCACGGCCACGCTGACGGTGGTGCTGGCCGAGAGCGTGGCCGAGCTGCTGGCGGAGCTGGGCAGCGCGGCATCGGCGGCGGCGCCGGGCGAGCCGGCCGGCAGCCTGACGCGCTGGCTGGTGCTGGCCGTGGCGGCCGTGTCCTGCCTCTTCCTGGCCTTCCTGCTGCTGCTGCTGGCGCTGCGCCTGCGGCGCTGGCGCCGCTCGCAGCTGCTGGCGGCGGGCAGCGGCGGCTTGCGCGGCGTGCCGGCCTCGCACTTCGTGGGCATCGACGGCGTCCGCGCCTTCCTGCACTCCTACTCGCACGAGGTGTCTCTCACCGCCGACTCGCGCAAGAGCCAGCTCCGCTTCTCGGGCGCCAGCTGCTGCGACACCCTCCCGGCCCGCCCGCCGCCCGACGAGCCTGCACCGCTGTTCGGGGAGGACCCCGCTGCTCCCCCGGTGAGTTCTAATGACGCACTTTCTCCACCAGGCTTCCCTCTGCTGCTTCTCTGCCCTTTCCCCGCCGCGTTCTGCTGTGTCTCGCCTAGGGAGGTTTGGTTACAGAGAAAGCAAAGCTTTATTCGGCAGCACTGTGTGTACTGCTGGCTCTTGTCTCGCGGAGTTGAACGTGGCATCAGTGCTCAGGGTCACAGCTGGTGTGGGAGGCAGGAGAAGTGGTGCAGCTGCTGGCTTGAGTTTCATTTAAGCAGGAGTTTGGGGTTTGATCACGTACCTGATCGTTTCTCGTCCTTTCCCGTGAGATGTGTAATACTGTTTTTCCTGTCATTATGAGTTCTTCGGTTGTGTTGCGTTATTAACAAATTGAAGTTTACCGTATTAGCATCATCAGATGTCTTCCCGACATAAAGAGATGTATCCTATCAGCAATTACTAACCTAAGAATATGCAAGCATTGGACCAGTCCCAGCTCAATACTCTCCTTGAACAAAGATAAGAGCGATATTTGGTTTGCGCATCCTGGAACGTGCATAATTATTTGAGTTTGTTTAACATAAGGATGAACTTTTGTTCATCATAAGCTCATTCTCATACTAAAAATCACACTTACAGGAGTGAAGACTCTGTGTTTGTATTCAGCTGTTACACACCAGGTAAAGAACCCTGACTTTGGACAACAGTATGACAGTGATGTATGTTGAAGAGAATTAGTCTGGGCAACTGGTCTTTTGATGAGATATGCTTGTAAACTAAGAGGGTCAAAGAACACCATGCAAGTTCTGAAGGGCTGGAGATGAGACTTGTGTGAGCTGCGTGTGAGGGGTAATTGAGGGACGCAAAGAGATTTACTCCAGCTGTATTGGGGGCCCTGGGGGAGGTTCTTCCTGTGTGTTGGCATGTTGTCACCAGTTCTTAACTAACAGCTTAATTCTGGACTTGGACAAATGTCATAATGGGAGCTTCAGGAAGAGCAAACTGTGTATTCACTGCCTACTAAATACCTGAACTATGTACCTACTCCAAGTGTCATAATATAGAGGAGTCTGTTGTGATCTCTTTCTTTCTGGAGGTGTTATCTTCTCACCTTGCTTGTTGTGGGCCTTTGTATCTGGTAACATGTGCAAGGCATGTATTTTGTTGATTCCCTGGGTTTATTGCCAGCCTTTTGAATCTGAGTCTGAAGGTGTCTTGGGTTTGGATCCTCGCATTCCATCTGGCCAAGCTGTGGGTTCATCTGTTTGCTTTCTTATTGCATGATGTTTCCTGTGAATGGCACTTATTGCACACACACACTGTATGTTAACATTTTAGCATCATGAGCCTTCCAAGTTACTCATGTCCTGAATAGGGATAATAATGTCTTTGAACTGATATTTGGATGACTGCGTCTCTACTGGAACTGCATGTCACCTACGCACGTGAAAACATTTAACTTTTCTTTGAATCAGAGTTATGAGCAGAAAAATCTGTTCGCAGGCATCCATTTTGTGATCCTTGTTCTCAGATGAGAAGTTGTGTGTTTAACTTTTCTTTGAATGTGTCTGCCTGCAAAGGTAGCTTTTCTACTGCAAAATGCTTGGGCATGGAGAAAAATTCTGTCTGTCCAGAGACAGGGCAGGGGAAACAGGTTGCTGTGGTATAATTGAAAATGTCTGAAAGACAGGTATAAAGTTTCAGTTTCTTCTAGATGTTAGATGTGTCCCACAATACTGGTTTCATGTATTTTTTCCTGGTTTTTGGCCAAATAAATTACATCGAGGAACTGTGGCTACAGGTTGTGGTGTGAGATCAGGTGTGAGTCACCTTTGAATTTTTTTTCAACTAGATGCCTTTCTTGTGTATCTACGACAGTTGACATAATCTGAAATGTTAAGCTATGATTCCTTCACTTGTGCAAGTTTCCCATTTTGCCTTGTTTGTTGTCCAGGCCTAGAGTCAGGCCTCATTGTAGTTGGCAACCGTGAAAACATTAAAAGCTCTCTTTAGTTGTTGAGCTGGGGGAGCAGTTTCCATCCATACCTTGGAGGTGCTCAGCTGCCAAGACAAAGACTCTAATATGTTTCCTTAAAATGTCCCTGAATGAAGTGTTCTTTCACCTGTGGCTGCCATACAGTCAAAACACTGGATGTTGTCTGTGGTTCAACTAAAGGCTGTGAATGCAAAGCAAGGAGGGTGCGAGGATGGATTCCAACCAGGAAAACTGGTGGGTCAGTGTAGTTTTGGCTGAGCAATGTTTTGGTTTCATGCCTGTTGCCAAGGCCTGTGCCATTTTTGCTGTGATCCTGGATTCCCTATCCTGAGAGGCAATGGTAGTTCCCTACTTTGCAGTGTTTGTGCAATAGCTGTGCATGTAGAATGATGCTTATAAAATGATGCTTATAGAATGGTTTATACTTCCTGTGTGTATACTTCCTGTGTGAAATGGTCTTTATCCGTCTGTATCTCCCTGTAACTTCGCAATGTAGAGTAAGTTCATAGTTGTAATTAGACTTTCTTTCAGACCTTTGTTTCCTGGAAGTTGGTGGTTAATTTTCCCCAATTCTGGACCGTGCTTTTGCATTTGAAAGTGTGTTGTTTTGTAGTAAATACCTTCTTCAGCCACCTGAGACAGAATTTTAGTTGTGAGAATAATGAAGCAGAAGCTAAAAGACAATCTGTTCTAATTTCTCAGAGGACTGAGCTTGCGAACAATGTCGGTGACAAAGGTGTTCATACATATGCTGTCATATCTGTGGGAGGTGAGTAGGCCACATATTAGAAGAATTACTGAAAGCTGATGACTATTTCTTACAATGAAACCCCCAACAATGTAGTCCGGAGTGAGACTTGAGGGCTACACTTGCATCTTGAGTCCTCAGTGACTTCCAGGTGCTCTCAAGGATGAATTTCAATGACTATAGTGAAGTCTTCCCAGTGAGTTTCTCTGACAATGTTTTATCTTCTAATGCTTCCTTGCCTTGCTTGTCTGATTTTGTTTTTCTTTCCCTGGTCTCCTGTATATATATATATATAATTTGTGATGATCAACATAGCTTCATTTAGCAATGCATTGTGTGTTTATTCCTCTTACTCATGCTACTGTGAGTAGGAAAGGCAGAAGATGGGAGGACGCCTTTGTTTTCTTTTATAGTCAGTGGGGAATACATGTGCACGTGACCTTCAGTAGAAGTTGCATCTCTGTGGAACAGGGGAGATTCCCCACTAAGCCATTAGATTGATGGCCCAGTCTCTGTTGGATAACCAGTCCTCTTTTACTTTGTTCATTTATCATTTGTGTGCTTTGGATTCCTTTAGTTTCTGCTCAAAATGGTGGTGAGGAGACAAATATAGCTCCCTTCCTGGTGTGATCGTAGTGCATTATCTCTTATGATATGTTTTTGCCAGTTCTGAGAAGGTCAAAAGCAAGTTGCATAGGGTTGGAGTGAAGCCAGAGAAGCTCTGTGAGGAAGGCTATAGAAGAACCGATGGTCATTTCCTTGCTCGTCATGGTTAACACAAGCGTGTGTCTAATGGAGTACCATGCTCAATAACTTTGGCCTCAGAAAGCTTTTTTTGAACTGATCCGTTCACTTCTGTATGTTTCTAACTCTTTCCTTGCTTGTTGTCATGAGCTACAGCTCGACCTTAGGGTACCTGATCAAATGGGGAAGGTCACATCTGTTCTACTTGTCTGAGTGCAGTGACAGTTCCCATACACACCTCCTCTCTGCTGCTGCTCTGCCCTTTCCCTTCTGTGTCCTGCTGCATCCTGCATAGGCAGGTTTGGTTACAGGGAAGGCAAAGCTTCGTGCAGCAATGTGCTGTGTGCTGGTGGCTCTTACTCTGGGGTGGTAAACGTAGGATCATTGCTCAGTGTCACAGTCAGTGTGGTAGGCAGGAAAGGTGGAGCTGCTGCTGGCTTGAGTTTCACTGGAGCAGGGCATGGTTTCTTTATCACACATCAGGTTGTTTCTGATATTGTTTTCTGACATGTAATACTCTTTTTCCTCTACCGAACAGATGTGTTGCATTATTAGCAAATGGGTACCTGTGCTTTTAGCAGGGTCAGATGTCTTCCTGACAGCTCATATTCTTGAGTAGGATGAGAAAATGGAATGTTAATGGCCCCATGTATACACAGTGCTACTCGCCACTGTAGGAGGAAATTCGTGCTACCAAAACTCAATTAGAGTTGAAGCTGGCCAGTATTGTCAAGAAAAATAAAAAAGGCTTTTAAAAATATACTAATGGCAAAAGGCAAGCTAGAAATTATATCGGTCCGTTAGTTGATGAGCATGGTCAACTTAGTAACAGGGACATAGACAAAGCCAAGATATTTAATGGTTTCTTCGTCTCCATCTTGAACACCAAAGATGGACTTGGGGCCCCCATAACTCTGGATCAGAAAACCATGGCTGCAAGAATGATAAACTCCCAATCAATCCAGAACTTGTACGTGATATGCTACTCCAGCTAGATCCCTACAAGCTGATGGGGCCTGATAGGATTCATCCAAGGGTGCATAAAGAGCTGACTGATGTCATTGCAAGACCTCTCTCTGTGATTTTTCAACACTCCTGGGAACCTCCAGAGGTCCCAGATGACTGGAAGCTGGCTTTGTCCCCATCTACAAGAAAGGCAACAGGGGTGACCCTGGCAACTACAGGACTGTCAGCCTGTAATTCTCTTCCCAGCACAATCATGGAGAAGGTTGTTTTCGGAGTTATTGAAAAAATCTGAAGAACAACGCAGCCATTGGTCCCAGCCAGCATGGGTTCATGAGGGGAAAGTCCTGCTTAACTAACTTAATCTTGTTCTATAACAAGGTACCCACGTAGTTGACCAAGGGAAGCCTGTTGATGTGATCTTGTTGGATTTCAGTAAAGCCTTTGGTACTGTCTCTCACAATATTCTCCTGAACAAGATGTCCAGCACACAGCTGGATGCACACACAGTGCAGTGGGTGAGCAATTGATTGACGGGCCAAACTCAAAGTGTTCTAGTAAATGGGGTTATGTCGAGCTGGCGACCAGTCACTAGCAGGTTCCACAGGGATCCATCTTAGGGTCAACAGTCTTCAATGTCTTTATAAATGACTTAGACTCAGAACTTGAAGGATTACCTACTAAGTTTGCAGATGACACGAACTGGGAGGAGAAGTTGACACCCATGAGGGCAGAGAGGCCCCTGCAGAGGAATCTGAACAAATTGGAGAACTGGTCAATCACCAACCGCATGAAGTTCAACCAGGGAAAGTGCCAGATTTTGCACCTAGGAAACAGCAACCCTGGCTGTAAATACAGACTGGGGGATGAGATGCTGGAGAACAGCTCTGCGGAGAGGGATCTGGGGGTTTTCATCGATGGCAAGTTGAACACGAGCCAACATTGTGCCCTGGCAGCCAAGAGGGCCAACTGTGTGTTCTGAGGTGCATCAACTTGCTTGCCACGTACACATGCTGGGAAGTCAAATATCATCAATGGTAAGGAGAAGATGTCTGTGCAGCTGTCTATTAGGGGGAGTGTATGTGCAAATGATGATAACCATGTGAGCTGTGAAGTGTTTTGGGAGGATTTTGTGGATTCCAAGGGTTTGTTTTTGACATTCTGAACATGTGTCTGAAGGTGTCTTATTG
>VWYH01006152.1:0-15617 GCA_013399365.1 Pampusana beccarii | reverse complement strand
AATCAAACAAAAAAAAACACAAAAAAAAACCCAACCAAACAAAAAAAACCAAAAAAACCAACACCACAGATAAACATGAAAAAATATTTTTCGTTTGGCTCAGTTCGAGCTGCTGGGAGATGCGCTGCTGTTTGTTATGGGCACAACACGGACCCGCAGAGCCGTGATCCCTTGTCTCCCCTGTGCACCCAGCGCTTTTCCAGCCACAGACAGCATCTTAAACCAGCCAATATCCTCCTGCTTTCATTTTACACATGTATAACTCGATATGTGACTGCACCAGGGTTTAAACTAACGACTTCTGGACCCAGAAGACCTTGGACGGTGACTGGCAAGTGTCCAGGCGGAAAACATGGCCGCAGAGGACACCTAGAGCTGTGACAGCGGGTGCGTGCGCGGTGGAAACGCTCCCACCTCTCCTGCCTCTCTCCATCTGCTCAGGATCTCGTCACAAAGCCCGTCGGTATAATAACTTTATTATGGACCTCCCGGGGAAAGCGAGCTCCCAGCAAGGGTTTTGCTGCAGCAGACAGGAAACTCGTTTGCTCCCCGCTAGAGTAAAGCCCTTTATAATGAACGCTGGGTAAATAAAGCGCTCATCTGTAAACACTTTTAATTAGAAATTGGTTAAAGCTAAACCCCCATGAGCACCTTCTTGGGGGGGATTAGATGCATGTCAAGCTTTGCTCGATCAGCAAATAAGAGGCCCTTTAGCATCCTCAATTCCTGTGCTGTGGGACCTCTTTCAGCTCCTGTCACACGTCACAGCGCTGCCCCAGCCTGCTCTCCGGGCTCAACAGAGGATCAATATTTGTCTGTACTTTCCGAGCAAAAAGCCTCCTTGACACAGGCAGCATCTGTGTTTGAACAGTGACTGGCTAACACATAGCAGACTTTCACCAAAGAGATCTCCGGCCCGGCAGGCCAAGCCGGAGCGAGGGTCACCCGGCACCGCTGGTGATTTCTGTGTTTGCTGAGTGTGATGCTCTGACGTGGTGACCAGACAGGGCTCGTGTGAACGCTGCTCAGCACTCCCAGGGCAGGATATGTATTTGGAAATAAAAAACAAAACCAAACCAAAACAAACAGTACATGGATAGGAAAAAAATAAATAAAATCCACTAACCACACACATTATCATTTTCTATCCCTGTAGATGACCTGTGCCTGATGTCTCTAGTCTCCTGGTAATACTGAAGGTTTTCTATCAGTGTGCCTGATAAAATGCTATCAGGTTTCAGGGAGGAGAGACTTTCTCTTCTGATGGCAGCCACCCTGCTGAGTCCCAGGTGTCACTTGTGTTTGGGGACAACAGCAGAAGCATGCAGGGACACGGGAAGAGCTTCCAGCAGAGATCGTTCTTGCTCTGATCAGGGGGTGCCAGCCTAACACAACGTGTGTGTTACAATGGTTTGTCTCCACTACAGAAAACAAACGTGGGCTCTGCTGGAAATGGCGCTGGTGGCACAAACTTGCCCTCCCCAAGACAGCCAGCACCAAAATGACCAGCAGAAACGTGTCCTCTCCACCTGCAGGAACTTGGGTTGTGCCTGCTGCACTTTCTCCCCTCCATGCTCTGCCTGCTAGCCCAAAGTCATTTCTCATGGAGGGAAAGTCCTGCCCATGCCTTTATTCTGCTGTATTGCTGCTGATTTCTATCTGACGCTGAACTGCCAGGTGTAGGTCAACACCAAGCTTTACTAAATCCTCCCCTTGCCTGTGCTGCCGCAGACCCGACAACAGTTTGAACTGCAGGAGAGCCAAGAAGTCCTGAACGCCATGAAATGTGAGTTTCCAACACAGTGTGAACGAGCACAGGAATAACACCTGGATGGTACTTTTAGAGATGGGGAAACTGAGGCACAGGAGGTCAGGGTGACATGCCCATGCCTCGCCAGCACCAGAAATCACTTCTGCTGAGCGCCAACCCAGTGCTGCCCTGGGTAACACTCTCCCACATCTCCTGTTTTCTTTGTTCAATCAGCCTCTTCCTGAAAAAAGGGAAGAACCTTTTAGAGCATAAGATGGGATTTCTCCAGCAGAAACGTCTCCTCTCACCTGTAGGCCCCTGACTGAAGCCATCAAGGTGTGCACTGAAGCACAGCTGGGCACGGAGAAGCAGGACACCAGGGCAGCGCTCACGAGAAGAGCACGGCCAGAGCATGCCACACCACACCACCTCACCTACTGCTGCATGATTCCCAAGACCTGGCGTTTTTTTCTACTCCCAGCCCTCCCATGGACTTACGTTAACCTGACTTCTCTTTTCCCCTTGCACACTTTATTTCTGTGTTGGCAGCTTGACTCCGGTCCCTCAGGGCAGAGGTGGCCCCAGGGGCCGTGTGTACTCATTCCCCACCAGCTGCAGCCGCTCCAGCGCAGAGCTGACCTCGCAGGGGCGCAGCCACACTGCTGGACACGGCGCTGGGACTGGCCAGCTCAGCTGTGCCTCAGAGCACTCCCAAACCCATGGCTCTCCAAACACAGAGCTAGCACACATCCACTACTTGGAAGATAACACGGGTTGCTTGGACTGAGAAGGACTCAGATGCTCAGGGGATCACGTAGGGGGGTTGCAACTTCAAAGCTGGCCCTGCTTTCACTGATGGATTTGACTAGAGACTTCTGGAGATGCCTTCCAAGCTCAGCTCTGCTGCAACGCTCAGGGGATTTCCACCTTTGCCTTATTAATGGATCCTCTCCAGCCAGACTGGCTGCAGCCCAAGCAAGACTCAAGCTCAGACCTTTGCTGCATTGGTAGCTGACAAGCAGCTCTCTCCCCTCCGAACTACACACTTCAGAGACACAAGTTGCTCCAAGGGAAGTCTGTCCTGAAATAACTTCTGTCTTGCCACCATCGTCACCTGCATTTTTACTTTCTCCCACGTCCAGCTGGAGGCAAGGTCCAGCTCCAGCGATGGCCAAACTTGTTGTTAAGGATGTCTTAGAAAATAAAGCCAATACTACTCTATAGATCCCCAGCTGGCTTCTGATCAGAAGGCACTTGGTGGCAGCACATCAAATACACCCACGCGCAGTATAGCTGTCTGGAGAGACATCCCTCCCACCCAGTGATCCATTAGGAGTCGGGAAGTGGTGTTGGCTACGGGTATCTTGTGGGATGGAAAAATTTTTTGAGACATGGAATGTGCCAGTCTTCCATGAGACACCCCATCACAGTTCCCAATAAATTTTTGTAAGACAAGAAGCCTAGTTGCCAGCGCAAAGGAGCCTGAAATGTCAGTCCCACCTCACCCTCCATCAACATTAAGGTCTAAGCCTCATCTTTGGGACAACTAAACTTCCTGGAGCATTAGCATCAGATATGCCCAAATTCAGCCTAACATCATCCCCAAGCAGCCTAAATGTAAATAATTGGGCACACATGGCCTGTGGCACATGTCTGCTGGAGCGACCTTCATCTGGGAGGTGGAGCCCAGCACCATGTGCAGGACCAAGAGTCCAGCCAGGTACGACGCCCCCAGCTCCAGTAATGCAGGATTTGGCTCTTCATTTGGAAATGCCCTAAAGCAACCTCGTAAGTGGGGGCAGCAGCACGGACACAGCTTTCTCCAGGGATGGCTTCAAGTCCTCCTCCCAGACAGAAGTGAGATTTAAGGTTTTAACAAACAACCACCCATTGCTGCAGTAAAGGGAAGGATAAGTCGCTGGGAAGCTTGTGGTTTCTGCACTCCTCTCTTGTAACAGGAAGTATTTTAATTTTTATTTCAAATGCATAAACTATCCTCCGACGAGGAAAGGCAACAGAGGAATTTTCACATGGTCAAGAGCCCCATTCCAAAGGCATTCAGTCCCTTAATTTATGACATACTCTCCAGTTGTATTATTAGTATGGGTATTCTTAGTTCTTTCTAAAATCTTTTTGTACTCTCAGTCCAGTAAAATAACTCAGGCCCCCTCAGGCCTGTTGGTGAACAAAAGGGAACGGTGCCCATTTGGATTACCTAAACCCAGCGAAAAAGCTCTAATTTAACACCCAAGCCTGAAGCTCCAGCTGCCGCTCCACTGCCCTGGGATACAGTGTCATCGCTGCTCCCTGCAAGAGGGATCAGGGGCTTAACGGGATTTAGGGCAGAAAATCCAAGCTCAGCCTGAAGTGTCTGAAACACAGGACTTTGCAGGGGAAGCGGGGAGAGAACCAGGTTTCTTCTTTCCATGCTCTTTAATCCAGGACCTGCTTCATTTCTCCTGACTGGGTGTGGGAGGGGAGAAGGCAGTGTTATAGTGTCTGTTATTAGTGTAATTATTATTCTAATTGCACAATTATATCTCATATGTGCTTAAATGATAATAATACATTTAAATAATCATGAAAAAAATATTTAGTCTGCTTGCTAAAGAAAGCAGGAGCCTGGATGCAGTGATGGAGATCTCTGCCAGTCCTGTATTCCCACAACCCTGACCCAGGAAGGTGAACCATGCAAAAAGGTAAACTTGTGGAAAAGGAGGTAAACCGGTGGAAAAGGAGGATGTGTTCACTCACAGTAGGAACTGAGTGCCTTCAAGGACTAGGCCGATGTGGATCGCGATTTCAAGAACTGCTGAGACTCAACCCTGTGAACTGCTGAGTCTTCACTCCCGGAACTGCTGATCTGCTGTGATGTGACCCAACAAGTCCTGGTTTTGCCACTGTGCAAGTCACAGGTCAGCAGAAATAACTCCATTTACATGGGAGTGAAATTTGGAGGGGAGAAGCCCTTCCTTTTACTACTCAATACTCATCCTGTGCCTTGCACAAGGAGCAAAGATTGCAGAGAACACACCCAACCTTCATTTTTTCCCTAAAGTGCTGGTTTCAGTGTTCATCCAAAGGCAAAATCTAATGCTTTTGATCTGACCATATTTTAACAGCTCTGTGAATACACAGGGATGCTTGTATTAAAATTAATTACCATGAAAGCCACACAAGTTTAAAGGATTATTCCCAGGCAAATCTCCTTCATAAAACACGTTCAGGATGTCAGGCCTCCTTCCGAAGGGCACAGAATAGAGGTTTGGGTGGTAGAGAGATGAAGCTTTAAGACCTCTGCTGGCAATACTTTCATAATTCAGTGATTGCCCTGAGTTGCAGAACCCCATTCCTACTTGCGTTATTCAAAGCAGAAACTCGATGTGCATAAAACAGGCACCAAAGTCAGGGCCAGATTCTTCAGAGGTGCAATCATAGGAGTGATTTTAGATTACTCCAGTCAAAGATGGTATGACTCATGGACTATACAGGCCAAGACTTTGGGAGAAAATGTCTCAGGTCTGCATTCTTCATGAAATATGCAGCTAATCTGAACAGCCAGGGAGTTACTGTCTTGTGTATTTAACATCAAAAAGTAAATCCAGGGAGCAGATATTTTCTCGAGAACGCACATTTTGAACCAGTTTCAGTGCATCAGGCTGGATGATCATCATGGGCCCTCTTGCAACTGAAATGATTGTCCATGTTTTCCTTCTCATCTTTCATGGGGCTGAGGAGTATGGGGTTATTTGGACTCTGATATACTCTGTCTTAATCCTGGCCCTGCTTGCAGGGACTGGATATATAAATGGATATATAAACTCTTCTATTTCAGGACTTCAGATGTCTTCAGGGTCGGGAAGCNGTGGTTCCTCCGCCGCTCGCACATGCACACAATTGTCCAGAGATTATTTTTGCTCTAGCCTTTCTGCAGAAACACAAAAAGCTATAACAGTAGAAAAGGAGAGTCTGTGCAGCCTAGGTCAGTGCTGCAGGCTGGATTTAAAAAAATCAATGTCTGACTGGTATGCATGATTTAAGTGTTCAGATACAATGACCTCCCTTTATCACATCCCAACCAAATCACCTGGGATGGTGGAGAATGGTGTGTCAGGGTTATCTCGGTGTGTATCACCTCAGCAGTCCTCTGCTCTTGTGGGAAACACCACCACGATGCCTGCCAGCAGCCCACAGTTTAGTGTCCTGGGATCTGTAATGCAGGGATATCTTTAAGCCTAATGTGGAATCACAGAAAATAAGCCAGTTCTTGATAGATGCATGCCTAATCTCCCCTGAAAAATCTCCCACGGTGGAAACTCAACATCTTGCACGATATATCCTTTCTTCTGCTAGAAAAGACGTCATCAAGGTCAAATCTGACATCTGACTCTCCTTGGCTGTTCCTAAAGCCCAGTATTTCAAGTCCTGTACAAGTGGCAACAATTTACCTCCTTCTTTTTTTTTTTTTTTTTTTTCTTTTCAGGGACTTCCACTTTTGAAAATGGATATACTCAGNGCAGGGATATCTTTAAGCCTAATGTGGAATCACAGAAAATAAGCCAGTTCTTGATAGATGCATGCCTAATCTCCCCTGAAAAATCTCCCACGGTGGAAACTCAACATCTTGCACGATATATCCTTTCTTCTGCTAGAAAAGACGTCATCAAGGTCAAATCTGACATCTGACTCTCCTTGGCTGTTCCTAAAGCCCAGTATTTAAAGTCCTGTACAAGTTGCAACAATTTGCCTCCTTTTATTTTTTTCTTTTTTTTCAGGGACTTCCACTTTTGCAAATGGATATACTCAAAAAGAAGTTCATCTGGGCAAAACATTCTAAGAAGCGACTGCTGTCTTCTCCCTGCTCTGTGCTTCTCTCCTCAGCTCAGGACATGGACTGGAGGCTTGAAGAAGCTCATCTGTACACCACACCTACATGTCTCCATATCCCCTCATGGTATATCGCTCCTGACCTGAAGCATTTCTTGGTTCTCCAAAATTCCCATCTTCTTTTGAGCTTTGCTCCCCAGCCAGACCTGTGCTGCAGTATTACAGGAATAGTGTGATGAGCTGCCAAGAGCAGTAACTAGGGACTCATAAACTTTCCCTCTCAGCCAGGAATAATACCCCAGGACTCAGAGTCCATTTGAATTGCAGACAGGAGGAGGGAAGGAATGGGGAACGTATTCGCTTGTTTTGCTGTTTAAATAAAAATGTGTTCTCCTAGCTATATCCACACACTGCTTGGCAAGCACAGGAATATAAACCAACTTTGTTGGAAACGCTGACAGCACAACCCTGCAAGACATTCCTGGGCACCTGAAGTGTGCAAGACGGGGATCTTTTAATGTGCGTGTGTGTCTTTGAGTCTGTGTGTGAAGAGATGCCCTTTGGGAACTTTTGTGAAGACACAAGCACAACTTTGGATTCCCTCCCGTTTCCTCTTCAGAACAGCTCAAGGTGAAAGGGGTGGCTCGGCAGCATCCAGAGAGCAAAAGAGGTTCATGATATTATGATATTTCCATCTTGCCTTCCCTGTTTGTGTTCACTTCTCTCCTTTGCCTGCCCCCCTCTCCAGGAGGGAGGACTTTAGAGGCTCCGTTCCAGCTGGAACAATGTTCATCTGAGTTTTGTGGTTTCTTGACCAGGCAGAAGCGAGGTCCAAGATGACTTAGGGCTTTCCTCTGAGCCATTACCAAAGTGTTAATATTACCACCCAGAAACTCTTAGATCCAGCTTTTGCTGCTGGATGCTCTTCAGGCCTATAACTTTCTCTCCTCGGGGAAGCAATGGCTTCACACCAGCACAACAGCTGGCTGCCCCATTAAGTTCAGGTTCCTCGTGCTCTCTCCCCAGAGAAGATGGAGGGCATCAGCATCTTGCTCAGGTATTTTAATGTATCAACATTTCATGGTGGTCATGAGAGCAGGGAATCTGCAGGATCATTACTATTCCACAGAGGATGGCATGTGGAAACAGGGAGCCACATAAATATATACAAATAAATATATACATACTCAAACCCCAAATCTCAAGTGTGCGAGAGTCTTGGCATTCCTTTAAAGAGATTTATTTCATCCATAAAATTCCCTGCAATCTCATGTTCTTGAAAAGCTGTAATACAGACTGTCAAGTCCTTCCTACACGATTAAGGGAAGGAAATCTGCCAGTGTCACCCAAGGGCAGTCGTCAAGGGCAGGCAGGACCTCTTGAGTCCACCTGGCTTTGTCCAAGAGGAGAAGCCTCTGGCGTGGCTGATGGTGCAATGATGCTCCTCCTGGCCATGGCACAACCTGTCAGGACATGAAGCTGGGAGAGGAAGAGGTGTGTTTCCTTCCTTCCTACAAACCAAGCAAATCACACTGTGCCACCCCTAAGGGAAGTACCAACGTAACAAGTGTCAGTATTTTGCAACTAGAGTTCTCAGTTTACTGAGCAAAAGAAGGGAAAGACCACCAGGCTTTCTATTAGGCAGGGAAACTGAGGCAGAAACTTGCACAAAGCTTCACAGAAGAAAGCACAAGCTGGGCTTGGCTGTTTTGCCTGTGACTGGGGTAAGGCTGCTGGGTTTTCACTCCTGGCTTTGCGACACATTTCTTGTGTGACCTGCTCTCGCAACAACTGCCCACACAGCCAAGAATGAAAACTAATCAGTGCCAATCACATAAATGTAGTTTCACGAGGGAGGAAAACAAAGTGATAAGTACAACAACACTCTGTAGTGGAAAAGTCTCATAAAGACCTGCTCTCGATTGTAGCAGGATTTGGCCCAGCCAAGCTGTTATCCAGCTTCCAGCAGCTGCTGCTTCCCGATGCTACAGGAGAAGGTGTCAAAGCCTCAATATGCTATGAGTGGTGGGATTTCTTCCTGACCTCAACCGTTGTGAGATTATGCCTGAAGCACAGGAACTGATGGCCCATGTGATTTTGTTTTCACTACCGTAACTGCAGATGGTATTTGCCTTGCTAAGGAATAATTGACCACAATATGTGAGATGTGTTGAAAGCCAAAGGTTAGCATGGCTAAAATGTGTCAAATTCAATTACCTGGGACAGAAAGAACTATTGCCACAGGAAGAAAAGGTGAGTTGCTTATGAAAGCAATGGATAGCGGTTTTCTGCTCTCTCTCCGCTCTTTCCTTTTGGGTTTCATTGCTTTCAGGTGGTGTAATCCGACAAGCAGCTGCTGGGAAAGCCAACCTGAGCTACTCAGAGACACTTCAGGATGAAGTTGTCTAACGTTTTTTACTGCTGGGAGTGGTCTGCCCCATCTGCTGCAGATGTAGCCTCCGACTCAGGAAGTTTTCAGAACACCTGCCTGCCCCGAACTGGCCAGCAGCACGTGGGAAAAGATCACTGCACTCACACGTTGAGTATTTACCAGCAGCTCCTGTCCGGTGCCTGGGTGCGATCTGAGCCCCTTCTGACACACTAACACCACAACGGGGGCAACATCTCTGAGGAGCAGCTTCGGATGGATGAGTTTGCTCAAGGGGCACGGTGGGTGCGGGACAGGCCCACGGCTACAGAAGGTGTGAGGACGAATAATGAATGTGCATAACACAGCTCTTGTGTTTCGGGGTAGGTTCAGCTGCTTCACTCCTGGCACCTCAGAAGGGCGCCCTGAGACACAGAACCTCAGAAAAACCACCACACTCACTGGTACAGGCTGCCCCTTGCTCCCAAGGGAGGTCTTGGGGTGATGAATGTTAAAAGAGGAAAAAATGAATGATTCAGGACCTGACCAAGGAAATAAAGGAATTAAAGGGGGGAAAAACCTCAGATAGGAAAACATACTCCATGCAAACTTCAGAGGGTTCTATAATGCACTATCAAAGCCAAATTCAGCCTGGGCTGGTTCATTGCCATTGAGGATTTGTTTGGCCAAATAACAACGCCTGTGGTCAATCCATCTCACCATAAAATCCATCCCAAATGCTGCAAAATACCTTGTGTCGTTCCCTGTGAGTTCCCTTATCTATCACTTCATCATTTCCCCAGCTCACAGAGGAACAGGGTTCCCCTTCATATCCATTAGCCATGTGGCGAGGGTGCCTGGGCTGCGTCTGCGCTGTGGCATTTTTGTGTGTATTGGCTGATGTGGGAGGGACTGTATTTCTATTTCTTCAGCTATATGAACCATAAGCAGAATCAAATGCTCCATCAAAATCCTAAATTCGCTTCGAACCATTAGGAAATTTCTATCCTGGCCTTGTTAGTGGTGGCCTTGTTTCAACCCAAAAAGCAGATTTTTTGATTGAAACAAAGACAGCACTTATGCAACTTCAGCATTGTGGGGAGCATTCCTCCATAAATACCAGGGCTCTTTTTTTTTTTCTGATTTTGTTTTCATTTCAAACATGTCTTATTCCTTCTTTCACACTTCACACAGGAGAGACTCACAGGCTCTGTGGAGATGTAGCAAGCTGGAAACCATGGCAGCCCTCCTGGTTACAAAACAACAATAACAATAAAATTTAATAAAATAAACCCTAGAATGGATGTGGCTAACCAGCCGTTGAAACCTGAGGTTGTGCTTGACTGAGCCATGATAGGATAAAGACCCCCAGCTACTGAGCGCGCTAAACAGCTCCATTCCCACCCTGCCTTTCCCCAGCATCCTTGTCCCACAGCACCATTCACAAAAAGCAGCAGAACGTTAGCCCAGGGGCTGTTTGTTTTCATTGGGGTTTTCTTTTGCTTGTAAAGCCCCAGCCAACAGTATTAAGAGGTTCTCCATGGTGTTGTGGTTACTCCCCTCACAGCCATCTGTGGATGCAGCGATGCTTTTCCAGCCAGCGTGCACACACAGATCGGCAGCGCACTCCCATCCTGGCTGTAGGTGATGTTCATAAACCACCGGTTTCAAGCTGAAAGTCTGTCTGAATGCCCAAGGGATGCACTGGGTATGGACACGCATTGTCCAAACCTCCAAAGGGCCACCTCAGTGACTCTACCTGGAGGGATAAATCCACTACAAGCAACTATAGTATGTCCCCAGCCGGGATCCAAATACAAACACTTTGTCTTGTGGAGTAGCAACTCCTTGACTCCATTTAAATTGCAAATAATTAAAGTGCAATTAAGAGTAGCTGAAAGTACTCATATGTCAGGAAAGGGAAGTCACCAGGATTTCCAGGCTCAAGTCTCAGGGAGGCGTTTGAACATCCTCACCTCCTGCAGACTCGCTGCACAAGTGAATCTTCCAGCCTCAGAACGGGGCTCAGGGAAAGTTAATCACACAGNTCAGTGACTCTACCTGGAGGGATACATCCACTATAAGCAACCATATAAGCAACCCAGCCAGGATCCAAATACAAACAGTTCGTCTTGTGGAGTAGCAACTCCTTGACTCCAGTTAAATTGCAAATAGTTAAAGTGCAATTAAGGGTAGCTGAAAGCACTCATATGTCAGGAGAGAGAAGTCACCAGGATTGCCAGGGTCAAGTCTCAGGGTCTCAGTTTGAACATCCTCACCTCCCGCAGACTCGCTGCACAGGTGAATCTTCCAGCCTCAGAATGGGATCAGGGAAAGTAAATCACACAAATGGCCTTGGTTGTGCATTTGTACGTATGACCAGGATCTCTCAGCTGGAAGATGGGCTGGGGCTTCTATTAGAGTCACCAGAACGAAGTGTGTAAGAACAAAATATCACTCCATCAGCAGCCATGCTACATGCACAACACTGTCCAGGTACCACGCGTTTCTCCATTTCACTTGGGCTTCATGAGCTGTTGCACCATTTCCATCGACTACGAACATCGGCAGTTCTGGGGAGACGTCAGTACTCCAGACTTCCCTGGCTTTAAGATCTGTTAGCACAGGCAGCAAAGCACGGATCCTGCCACAGTGACGAGATTCATCTTGAGACCCAGTGCAATTCCCACCAGCACACAAGAGACCGTCTCAGCACCCTTCAGAGCTCCAGATCAGCACACCTCCAAAAGTCCATCTTTCCACACAAGGGCCTCCAGCCCCCATCCTGGCTTGTTTTGGGTACAGATCTCCAGTTATACCCGCTCTTGCCCATACCGTTGTACACTGGGATAAAGACTATATCAGCAGCCTTTCCCTCTCTACCCAAGATGGATTTCATTAGAGCCCTTCTACTGGCCACGGGTCTTGCAAGTCCCTCTGAATTACAAAAAAGAGACGTTTCAACAGACAGTAAGTGAAAGTGAATCGGATTTGGAGGGAAAAATGCATTATTCAAGAGTGTAATAAAACAGATATTGCCTAGGGATTTCATTTATAAGGGTAACTATTGTGCTTTGGGTTGGAACCCATGTGAATACTTACCACAGCCTACAGGGCATCGCTTACCTATCATAAACCTCAGCGCTTCTCAATAAACAGCGTGTGCACATGCGTAACCACGTAAATAATCGTATGCAAAACTGCATACAGAATGTAGGTTAGATACTTAAATATAGTCTTAGAAGTCCTTAGAACAATGGGTTGAACCAGATGGCGGTGAAGTCCCACAGGAGAACCTAATGCAGTAATGCTGAACTTCTGGCAGAAGGAGCACAGTTCTAAGAGGAGGATAAATCTCTTACATTTTAGGCACGATGCCTAGGCCTTAACTTTCCCTTCTTAAGTGAATAGCTTAAGTAATATTTATTTTGTGAGGTAATCTTCTTGTTTCCTCTCACAAGCCTAGGTCTAGAGCTGCTATTATCATTACATTCCCCCATATAGACTTCTCCAGTGTGTTGTCTTCATTCATTCAGAGGCTCTGGGCATGGTGTTGGCTTGTAAAGCCCTATAANTAGCTTAAGTAATATTTATTTTGTGAGGTAATCTTCTTGTTTCCTCTCACAAGCCTAGGTCTAGAGCTGCTATTATCATTACATTCCCCCATATAGCCTTCTCCAGTGTGTTGTCTTCATTCAGAGGCTCTGGGCATGGTGGTGGCTTGTATAGCCCTATAATCACCCATAAAATTTGCCCTGTTTGGCCTCACAGAGGCTGAAAATGTCCCTTCCAACCATACTGTGGATTTCTCTTCTTGCTAAATCCTGTTGAGAGCTTGTGAGAAGCAACTCAGGTTCCTTTCTACCTTTCTCAGTTTGAGAAGAAGCTCAGGTCCCTTTCAACCCAACTTCAGATGGCGAAATATCTCAGGAACATTTCCTTCTGTGTTGGGTCAGACAGTCAAACCTTCATCTTATTTCTGCCTTTCCTTTGACCAGTTGAACAAGGGAAAACACCCCGCCATGCACCACCAGACCCGCTACGATGGTGCACAAGGTATCGATGGTGTGGCTGGTTTCCACTTCATAGTCTCTGAGCCATTCAGAGGTACATGGATTTTATTAAAGCCTATTTTTGTTATCTCCTGTCCATTGTAAATGCAATCTCTTGATCTAAGCTTTTATATAGTTTCTAGTAAATAAGAAACAATTTAATGCTTCTATGTCTTCTGTCTAGATATTTGAGAAACTGTGAATATGGCACATGTTGTATTGATCTATTTAAATTATCTTTAAATTCAGAACACTTTAAAAAATAAAATAAATTAAAANCCAAGGAAGAAAAATGCCATTTCCGAAATCAGGTATTATATCTGCCATTACCCCCTCTGCACCCAAATAGACTCAGAGATGCTCAGAGAATTTCAGCATCCATTTAACAGTCATAACGCATAACAAATGGAAAAAAACACTTTTTTTTTTTTATCCTCTTGTGCGTATGTGTAGCCACACTATGGAGTCTGCTGCATGGCCTTGAAGGCTTTTATTGCTAATACTAATCACATCAAACACTGGTGGATCACAAATTAGCAACAGACGTGGTACAATGAAGGTGTTGCACATTTATTGTATTCGCCCAATCCTCTCCCCAAATAATTTTATTAAGCAGATTCTGTAACACAATTGGTGCCACGTGGCAAGTTCTGGACAGTGTTTTAGACAAGATATGTTTGCTAGTAAGGGATGCTCTACCGAGGACAATTGAGGGGATCAGTGGGACATGGTATCACTGCAGCCTCACAAAGCTCATTTCCTAAGGACCGCAATATTATTTCACTGGGTTTTAGCGATCCCTTGCACAGACTTACACCCATCAAACTGAACCCTGTAAACTTCTCTTCTGGTGCAGCTCAGTGCAACAGCATGTGCTCAGGAAAATTAATGCCGTATTCTTTGATAAATGGCTACTGGGAGGTATTTCAGCATTGGTAAAGTTTGGAAACACATGTGCCCTAATAGACTCTCTGCGGCCCTGTTCGACAGCCACAAAGCTGCTGAATTTCACATCACGTTATTTGCAAACATGGAAAAAGGGTCTCCTGCCAACCTTCCCAGTGTTCCCTGTAAAACACGTCTGATTTTCACTTACGGCACAGCAGCCTGCTGACAATAATCAACACCTCCGCCGCAGTGCAAGGGAGCACTCCTGTAAACTTGCATCAGGCCCCCAGGCTTTGCTAAACCGAACCGAGAAGCCGTCCTGTCCTTCCAGACATGGTCTTGTCATAAGTTCCCTCCCAGCAGCAAACCGTGCCTGGACTTACTCCAGCCCTGCAGAACCGCACAAGACCCTTAGCTCATTCTTTGCTGCTTAAAACATCTAAATCCATCGCAATTCCTTAACCAAAATTAATTGTAGGTTTCCAGTTCTTAAATCCTTGGAACCTCCAGACTGTCCCATACCTTTTCCCAGTGCTATATTGAAACAAGTAACAAACTAAACACATCTATGCAGAAAGAAGCTGGAGAGAGGAAAGTTCACAATGCAGGCAAACTCCGGGACGTTTCTTACTGTGCCTGTTCAGATTGCTTTCCCAGCACGGTGTACACGGGTAACTCCTGACATGGCAGTGATTTCCAGCACTTGAGAAGAAGGGACACGCTGCCTCTCTGCACTTGCTCCTGGTACCGCTCATCTCCTTCTACCTGGGACATGCCACAGCCATCAGTGGCATCTGCTCTGGGACCACATCTCCATTTCTAGCAGAAATAAGGCTGGTAAGTCATGCCAATCAACAGAGGACCTGACCCTTCTTTGAATTTTATTTTAATTGTATATTGGAAGTACAAAGTGCTTTAAAATAAAATCAAGGATTATAGTTTGAGCTTTGGAAGGGGCTGGTACAAATGCCATAATCAATCTCATACCACTTATTAGATTAGTCATCTAAACAGCATTTTTCCACAGACAACCTAGTAAAATTTAACAAGCTCCCTGTCTTCAGTGTGTCTCCGAATGCGAGTGCAATTCATAACGCCTATGCACACTTCAGGTTTTGTTTAGGCCCTTGACATCTGCTTGCTCAAAAATAGCTTTGGCACAGATTTCCTCAACAGCAAATCTACTTAGACTTAAGAAAACATGTTGTTTGTTGTTATGGTACAGTACAAGTATAATTCAGAAATATTAACAGGGAAAAAAGTGAATGATTTAGTTCTGGTTTTCTGGCATCTAGTCTCTTTCTCCCTATTTTTTTTTACCACAATATTTTTCTAAGCAGGTTTATCTTGATGGAAAACCTATATATACACACACACATACAGAGCCTGCACACTGCAGACATGCAAAAATAGTTAATAACTATAGCATCTTTTTTTAAGAAGAGTTTTTTTTCTTTAACCTCTGCACAAAAAGCATACATCAGCAAACAAGGAAAGCTAACATCAAGGAGTAAAACAAGAAAGGCCAGAGAAACTCTGCACTAATTTTCTTTTGACATTTATGCTTAAATAGATTCCAGAGCCTCATAATTTCTAGGCAGTCTGAAATGACCATTTGACAGATTTTTCACCCTGATGAAAAAGTCATATACTTCAGAGAAAAAATGCAGAACAAAAACAAACAACTTTCCCCCACACACAACAGAGTGCCCCTGAAGCATGCAAAATAAAG